>CAJNOL010000471.1:0-17752 GCA_905250125.1 Rotaria sordida
TTAGATAGTTTATATTATCCTCTATGATAAAAAAAATAAAATATTTTCTTAATTTTTATTTGAAAAAAAAAACAAATAACCTCTCGTCAATGTATAATTTTCCAATAAACCAATACGTTTTAAATGTGTTGGTGACATTGTAGCTAATGCAATTGCATCACCAATAGCTTCACTAAATGCACCATGTGGTGAACGACGAAACCAAAATGGTAAAGATTTATATTGTAAATAATGTTGAATATGACCCATTTCATGATGAACAATATAAAAATCACGTGATGTTAAACTTGTACACATACGAATTCTAAATAAAATCAAAAAAATGTTTTTAGCGCAATACCTGTAAGATTTAAAATGTGAAATATGATATAGCTGCTGTTTGCTAATCACAGGGAAATTGTTTTATTTTATCTACTTTGAGACACATTTCTTCACTGACCTTTGACTTAATTCTACAGAAATCCAATAAAGAAGTAGTTTCATATATTATAATGAGACGTTATTGATATATATTTTATGATCTAGAGCCTCGCTGTTCCGAGAAAACTGGAACCATTGCCACCGAAAATTGCTCGAACTCCAACTAAGAACAACATATAAAGTACTAGTTTATTTTTATGTATAACTAAGCATCCTTAATGTTTGCACAAAGTTTCAGCTTAATAAGATTCTTTACTAACGAAAAGATTATTCCTGCCGATTAATAACCATTCTTTTTTTTATATTTTCTCTTTGTTGTTTTATCTTTCGAAGAAATTCCTTTTTCAAAAATAATAGACATTAACAATTTCGAAAAACGAAATGTAACTTAAACATTGATAGAAAAAAAATTATTATATTAGTTATCTGGCATACTATTATTAGAACACCGCTTGCGAACATACTTTTTAGGAACTAACATCAAGACCGCTTTTTTTTTCGTTTTTACTAACCAGAACTATCGATTGTGGTTCTGGATATTTCTTGGTACTATCGGTATTTACTGTGACTATATATCAACAACATCTCTTACGGTATGTGATGAACTGTTTTAGCTTGTCTGCCATGTCTGTAGGTGGCCCAAAGTGATACCTGTACTCTTCAACACATCTTTTAATTTGTGTTTGATAAAATCAATCAATAATTGGTAATATGATTAAACATACCTAACATCATCATATTTATACATATCAAAAGCAGTTGGATGACAAGCCATATGACGATTAGGAATTTTTTTAAATATTGATAAATTCCAAAAACTATTTGGAACTTGTGTTAAATTTAATGAAACAAAAAATCTGTCGGCATAATGAAAAATTTTTTCTTCAGTAAAATTCTAATCGTTAAAAAAAAAAGAGAACAAAATATAATTCAAATAAAAAGAACTTTTTATAACAAGAAAGAAAAAACAAACTTCTTGTTTCATTGCAGGACCTAAATCAATGCCTTTAAGATAAGGAAATGGTAGAATATCTTTTACAAGATAAGTCATCATTGAACCAAATAAATCTTCTACAATAGATATATAAATATTAAGATAATATTTTTTTTGATTTTATTATTTCAGACTTGTTAAATGAATTGGAATAGGTTGATCAAGTTGGATAAGTTCAGGATATAGTTTGCTCATTTGTTGTCTTACATAAGCATGTAATAGACGATGTAGTGGTTTCAATTCTTGCCATAATTGTTCAACGATACGACGTTCTTCGATATTTGTTGTTAAATCAGTTTTATCAGTTAAGCCTTAGCGAAGAAATATAAAAGAAGAATTATTTTAATAGGAAAAAAAAACAAACGATTCAGGGTAATAAGAAGATTCTGTCATGCTTTTGTCAGAAACAATTCATTGAACTGATTCGATCACTCGTAACTGTCTTGAACCAAAACATGAATTTTTTTCTTTCTCTCTCTCTCATTTTAGTTTTTATTTAAGTAAATCGGTAACACGAAGATATTATTCGACATAACGTACAAATATTTACAAACAGAATTTAATGAGAAAAATGAATTTAGACCATAGTTTTGTAATGTTAGCTTCTTATCAATGTATAACTAAATTAGCTAAATGAGATCTCTTATACAGTGAAACGAGATATTATTAATTTAGTGAATAGATTCCAAAAGAGCGTGTTTCTCCTTCCATCATATGTCAAGATGATGACAGTTTCATTCTTCTAATAAATCGTATAGGAAATGGATAACAACAAGATTTCTTTCCATACCTTAACAATATGGTGACTTTTAGAAGGGTTAGTGGACTCACAAGAAAAAAATCTACTTCTATGTCATTATAATCAATCAAAGTGCTTGGAATCATCTGGTTTTCCTTCATTAAGGGCCTCCCCCTTAGAAAGTCCAATTTTTATCAGAGAAAGATGCAGCGAAGCTTCCTCTCTCAGAATATCTATGACCTTTTGAAAAATGATCAAATTTTCAAAGACTTATCACATGAAACTTTGATTCTACCATCATATTTTTTTTTGAGTAATTTTCATGGTTTTTAGTTTTGGAAAAACTGCGTTGCCATTTACATTAGCATTGAGTAGAACATTTTTATATGAGCAAGCATGTCAGATGCCGTCAGCTATCTTCATCTCTTACGTATTTTAAAACGGTCCACTGGAATGAATTAGTAATATCTCATTATACTATGATTTTCTCTGGATTTGAACGAAAAAATCTATTTCTAAATTTGTTTATCGTTTTTCTCAGAACACGCTTTCCAATCAGAAAAATTGGAACTTCTCCTTCCAGGCTCAGACTACACCCCAATATTTTTTTATTGTTTTAAAGATCTGAACGAGAGTAAACTTTTGTCCGAACGGATTTTTGATATTTGATTCCGGGGCTGAGAAAAGTGAAATTTACTGTCGTTGGATCACCACTTTTCATGCTGATCTTTAGATCATATCACCAAAAATGCTCATAAAAAATGAATGAAATTGAATTTCAAAGTTCTGATCGGACAAAAGTTGCACACTGACATTAGCTTTAATTTGAAACCACTCCGAACTGTCTACCTCATCTTACAAGGAAGTTATATCAATTCTCCTGAAGGCCAAAAATGACCTATGAATCATCTGGAAATCCTGTCTAATACAACCAATCGAGCTGAACTTTTTACCAGAAGCGTATCTCTCTAGGTTGAGTGATAGATAAGATCATTCTACCCAATCATAATAGTCAATATCAGAACTGGAAAGTTATCGTTATGTTGACAACTGTCCAGTAACAGGTAATGGTGAATTTGTGAGTTTATCAAGAACAAAGCTGTTTTTCAAAATAAATAATATTTTATAAAGTTTGATCAAAAGCTTTCGAAGTCGAAGAATCCAAATCTGTAATCAGATTCTTGAAATTGTACACTTGATTTATCGTTACACCAAAAATTATTTTAGGACATTTTACCGAGAAATCAAGTACATAGTTTCGGATTCCTGAACAGTGAAAACCTTTGATCAAACTTTATAAAAAGCCACAATATTCCTCTTAATAACTATTCTCTGTCGAAAAAAATCAAATTCATAAATTTGCCGGTACCAGTTACTTGGTAGCGTAACGGTAACTTCCTTCCCTACTCCAGTGGCCAGAATCATTGTAGATTCATTGAAATCATGGAATCATCTATTTCTTTCTTCAGTGAAGGCCCAGCGCACATACTTTAACATTAGGGTCGTAGAGCACGAGAAACAATCAGTGAAAATATTAAACTCAATGAATAAGTAAGAATAATATTTGTAACTACGAGCATAATGAAAAGGAAATAGAGAAGAACAAGTTTACAACTGACATGGAATATGTTTGTCATTAGATTAATTTGATATAATATATTTGGATAACGAGTATAAATAGGCTGTGAAACATGCTTTGAAACATTAAATTTTTTCTTTATTTTTATCGCATTCCAAAAAACTAGATTGCGGTCTCGCAGGAATTGCAATACAAGCCGTTTTATCTTGAAAAATGGAGCGTTTAGATACGAAAAATTGTTCTATAATATATTCTACTCATTGAAAATAATTAGCCTAATTAAGGTTATATTGTTTTTTCCCTTTTTTTTACTAATTAATTTAAGTTACTGGATACATATACAGACATAACTTCTATTTCTAAAGACTCTTCTATTAAAAATTGTCGTACTTAACGTTCTGTTTTTCCTTATAAAGCTATATATAGTATCCGCGAGAATGTAATAAATAAAAATGGCCTATTGCAACAAAACTTTATCACTCAAATTCTATCGAATCTGTCTAGCGACGATTTCGAAATAGTAATATTTTAGATATGCTATTTGAAAATATTTTAATTAATCTATGTCGATAATATCTTCTAATTTTATTTTGTATTAAATCATTTTTAAAATAACTGAGAACATGAGATATGAGAATGGGTTACTGCTGAGGTACGGTTCTGTTTGGCCTGTTGATTTTGTATAGCAATTAATGTTGAATAATAATCTCGCATAGGTATAGCTACTTCATAAGCTGCATTCCATAATGAAAGAAGATCATCGGGTGATTCAAGTTTACCAAGTACTTCTTGTACTTCTATAAAATGATATATTCATTTTTTATTTTTATCATCTAAATAAATAAACAAACCATCAATGCCTAATTGTGTATTATTCCAAATAAATTTTCGATGATAAATTTCTTTCATACGAGATCGTAATTTTTGCATTTCAAGTTTAATAACTGTATTATTTTCTCCAGCATCACCAATAGCTTGTGTACGCAATAATAACCAACGAATTGAAGTTTGGTTATTATTTATTAAAGATTGAAAACGTCGTGCAACAATAGCAATTGTTTTCAGACAAGAACGATAAATTTCATAATATTTATCCTGCATTCAAAAATAAAATTAAAAATATCTATGACAAAAAAAAAATCAGTAAACATTTACCGTTGTACGTCTTTTACTTGAATCATTCAAATATAAATGTGTTTGAAATTCAGCTAATGATGTTATATAAGCAAGACTTGTTATATTTGTATCATATTCATCTAATATTGATTTAACCTATTTGTATAAATATAGAGAGACTAAGATTTTAGGACGATTTCAAGTTTATCTCATTAATCCCCATAATAAACCTTATTTCTATGAATAGTTGGTGTACTCAATAGTGTTCAGCAGTATATATGTTCATTAAAAAGTTTTTCTCAGCAACAAGCATTTAGATAAAATCACAGTTCTAGTTTTCTGCTCAGTAAGATGACATATTGCCAAGTGCTACGCTTTAATAAATATACATACTGCTAAGTGCTATGGAGTGTCACACTAACTAGGTAGGAAATAATACTTTTCTAGAGAGATACTACTATAATTTAAAATTGAGTAAACAATAAGTTTTATATCAAATGAAAGTTTGTCGAAAACGGAATTTATTATTATTAAAAAATAAGTATTATGAAGACTTTCGTATGTCGAACTCTCAAAATTTGTAATATTTTATCAATTATAGGTACAAGAAAAGTTTGTCCATGAGATAGAGTTCGAACTAAATGTGATATAAAATTAAGTTTTTTTTTAATCATTTAATGAATACAATCAAATAATGACCGTTATAGAGAACGATTAAAGTTGTTTCATGTTATTCAAAATTTGTTAAAATCAGAAACTCATAAATTTTATGTATGGACCCAGGTTGATGAATACAGAGTTTGTATATGCATGTATTTTGACGGTTTACATGGTTCAGTATTACGATCGTATATTTCCGTGACCGTATACGGCGAAATACGATCATACGCGGGGAGAAATATGGAACAAAACGGAGACCGTACGCGAGGGTTGTAAGCGATCGTCTTTTCTCTCCGTTATATCGTTGTATATCTCTGTATACGACATGAAGATATATGATTGTAATACTGAATCATATAAATCGTCGTATTTTTCCGTATACCGTCGTTTACGATCGTGCTTGTTTGACCTGGGAACCATTCGCAGCTCAAATTTTCAGAATGAACGAGTTTGGATAAGAAGAATAGAAGATATTGAAGACAATGAAAGATACCATGAAATGATTAAAAATCAAGCGTATATTGAGATTTTTGTTATTTTTTTATTGTCAAGCAATTACATTAGGTTATCAAAGAGAAAGATGAATCTTGAACTGATCAATACTTTCGTGATATAATTGTGATTCGAAAATGTATTTTCTTTCTTAAAAAAATGAAAATAATGTTATAGGTATCGATGAAGTTATATTTATCCATGATAAAGCATCGTGTATGCGAACAAATATGATCCAGCATTTGCTTCAAGATAACGATGTTAACTTATGGAGTAATGATATGTGTCCTGGAAATTCATTGGATCTCAATATGACAGAACATATTGAAACAATAATCAAAGATGATATTGCAAAAAAAAAATGTTATTAGAACCTGGACGTAATCGGTATCTTGAAGAAACACTCGAAATGCAAATTTCACATGTTTTCACAAACATAGAAACAAATACTGAGCTATTTGAAACTCTTCTATGTTCGTATTCATGTTAACTTTGTGTAGTAAAGAACGCTAACGGTTGTCACACTAATTATTGATCTTGCATCTATTAAATTATGAAAAAACAAACCTAATTTTGTATCACATTTAGTTCGAATTATATCTCATGAACAATTTTTCTTATACCTATACTCGGTGAAATAGTATTTTCTATCTAATACATTATTTCATAGAAGAAGGATATGATTACTAAAAAAATCTCTACTTAAATCTTGAAGGGCTTTCCTCTTTTATGATCTGAAGCTTTTGTTTTTTTTCATTTTCAGTTTTCTATGGTCATCGTGTAGTCTGAAGTAGTATCTATCTATTGAGTACATTTGAGATCCGAAAATAGTCTTTCAACGTTAAAAAATCAAACTAGTGAAAACTGTACATTGCTTCGCGTTTTTCTCCAACCAACTTTTTCATATAAAAAAAAATGCAGAAATGCCCCCACATCTCCAGTTTAATACGTCTCATCGAACTTTTTTCATGTGTACTATACATTGTTTGAAATGGGTATTTTTTTTTGTTTCAAAAAATATCGTTCTGTTGATTTTTGATAGCTCTTACAACAAAAATTCTATTCAAAAAAAACGTGCGTTTTTAGGGTACCTGCGATATTTTGGTTTTTGTATCCGAAGAACAAAAAATAAAAAGATACTCACCCTAAACAGTGTTTTGTGTCTATAAAAAAAATTTTCTGCTTGATCGAGCATAGCATCTCGAAGAAACGGAAGCCATCGTGATCCGAGTATCTCATAGAAGATAGTGTCTATGAACTTTGAGTCTATAACAACTTTTGCTCTACTGGTCAAGATTTAGTTATCCTGAAAATTTCAAAATTTTTTGATGAGTTGTTCTTCAGAAACGGAAGGAGTACTCTTAATGATGTTCATACAAAAATGTTTTTTTGCTATAAAATCTCTATGCAACATAATATAATCTATTTACAAATTGTTCTTGTTCTTTGATAGTCATTTGTTCTAGTTTTTCATGATTAATATCAATATCATTACATTGTACAATATCTTCAACTTGTTGACAGTAAATATTTAATATAACAATAAATAAAATACTTATAATAAAAAATTTCATAGTAATCACCATATAAATAAATACATCCAACAGTAAAATATAGATGACAACTTTTTTCTATTTGTATTTTGTTTGGAATGTAATTATATTTTTGTATTTCTGTGCAAATGATTGACGATCGACAGCTATACACACACAAAAAAAAATTTTTTTTTTTTGTTCTAATAAGATTGATTGCCTAAAGCAGTCACTGTTAGCGTTGGGAATATGTTTATCAATATAAATAAGCGTCAAAGTTATTCATGCAATTAGAATGACTCTATACTATGCAGTAAAGTGTCGAGATGTAAAATAACTTTCATGTTCTATTAGATTTTTTCATAGCAATAGAACAAACTAAAGATTGATAATTATTATTCAACATATTTCTTCTTTGTTTATCAGCGATACATCGATCTGTAGAACAAATATTTTGCTTATAGTGATATTCTTCTATTTAATATTTGTGTTATTCACTATTTATTTATAATTATAACAAAATTAATTCCTTTTCTTTTTGTTGTTTTTATTACAAAATCCCATTACCCGAGAAATACATATGTCAAAAAAGAAAGAAAGAAAGAATTCTTAATTTTGATTAACAGCAACCAGATTTTTTTGTTTTTGATGATAGATTAATAATATTTTCACCTTTACGTAATCGATCATCTTTTTCTTGCATTAATCTACAGAGAAAATGATTTGTCAAAAAAAAATATAAAAGAATTTTAATAACAAATTACCGAGCAATTGCTTCCATTATTTCAATAACTGATGTACCTAGTCGAGCACTACTTTCAAAGAATAAACATCGATATTCCTATAAATGAAAAAACAAACACAGATATTTTAATTGAAAGAAAATAAATAAATCAAATTTACATCAGCTAATTTTGCTCCATCTTTATATTTAACAGGCCGTTGTTCATCATCATTACATAAATCAGTTTTATTACCAACAAGAACTACAACACAATCTGCATCTGTTAGTTCCTATAATTATTTTTTATATTAAAAACGAAAAAAAAAAAGAAATATACTTGAGTGCATGCTATCCATGAACGAACATTTTGAAATGTTATTTCAGATGTAACATCATAAACAAGAATAATTCCATCACATTTACGTAAAAATTGTTTAGTAATACTTCGAAATCTAATTTAAAAACAAAAATAATTTTTTTTATTTTTGCTGTCAAAACATCACAGACCTTTCTTGACCAGCCTAAAGAATATATATTGGAATAAATGATTTGAAGAAAAAAAAACAAACAAGATATAATTCTTACAGTATCCCATATTTGTAATGCTACAATACGATTATCTATATTGAGCATTTTAACTTGTATATCAACACCTAGTGTCGCTGAAAACGTTTCTGTAAAATGATCTTTACAAAATCGTTGAATAAAACTTGTTTTTCCAACTCCACTATCACCTAAATATAATGAATTTTTTTCGAAATAGATTTACTTTCATTTTTATTTGACAAACCAATAAGAGCTACTTTAAATATTCGATCAGGTGATGCATTAGATGGTACATTCTAAAATTAATACAAAATAATTAATCATATAAATATTCGTTCTATTTTTACCATTAATTCTGAATGTTGAAAAACTGTTTGAGCACCAATTGGTTGATGACGTCTACCCAATTTTTCAGTTCTAAATAAATAAATATATATGATTTCTTTATGTTCTTGTAGAAGTAATAGTTGATTGAAGAGAAAAAACATCCGTGTATTGTTATATGGACGAAAGAAATAATAAATCATCATGCTCATCATTTTTATCTTCAGTTTGATTTACATTTAAACATAAAGGATATCATATTTGAAATCGGTCGGATCGATCAGTTGAAATTCTTGACTTAGCCAGCAAAAATCCAGTGCGTTTAGTATATGAATTAACTGATCAGTGTTTTTTGAGAAATAGTCTAGTACTTCAGTTCTACAAAGGTATGCAATGTAAAATTTATATAACTCTTAGAATTTCTAATAGTAACAACTCCTATTTTAGTTTGTTACGTTTTCATATGTGTTATCATTAAGAACAAACGAAGATTTCTTTCGAAAAGTTTCATCTAGTTACTCGCAGATATTAACATCTATATTATGCTTTGGCTGACTTCTTTTTAATAGTGGATATAATTTTTTTTTTACAATTAATAAGTTGGATCTATTTTTATTTAAAATAATTATTTAACAGAGCTGAAGAACATCTTAATTTGTAAAAGGATACTATTTCTAACAGAAAGACAAGGTGAACTAAAACGTACAGTTTTTATATTAGACTTCTTATTTTAAAATTTCTTAATGTCTCAATATTTTTACAGTTGTATAATGCTAATAGTTGGAAAGATTTTGACAATAGAATGGAATCTTTTTTGATAGCTAGAAAACTCAAGGTGAAAAAATCTTTAGTTTAGACCGAAATTAACTTTTAATACTTGGCTAACTTTTCGTAAGCATCATCCGAGATTTTGATCCTACGATGAGAAAGTGTTAGCTCAGTATCTAAAGCTGTAATTTTGACGATGACTAGAGAGATTTGTCTGTGTGAGACTTCCAGGCTCATATCTCTTGATCATTGAAGCCATGAAAATCGTTAAAAATGAGTAAAATAGGCCAGGCCAACTCGAAGTACATAGAACACTATGAAAAATAGGAGATTTCCATTCTTTTCTTTTATGAAATTGTTCATCTATGAACAAGTGATTGTAAATTGATAAATTACTTGAATTTACAGCGTTCAAAAGGTTGATTAGATTATTTTTAATAATTGTGTTCAGTTCGCTATATTTGAAGGGAACCTCAGAAGTTTCTCATTTTGAAACAGTTGAATAGAGTATCAATTGCTCTATTGAATCATACAGTTTTCATTTTGTTTTCTTTGAATCTTGTTCAAAAATATGATACATTTAGAAAATCGGCATCTACAATTTTTGCATTCAGCAATTTTTCGACCATTTCTCAAGTAGTTTTTTTACTATTTCCTGGAATACTAAAAATTTTTATTTTTATATAGAATAATAGACCGTAGTTTCTTCTACCGAACTAAGTATTTTGTATTGGACTTATGTTTTATCTTTAGTATAAACTTGGGGAACTTTTCCAAGAAATGTGTTCCTGAACTTTTTTCATATATAAATTTATCAGATTTTTAGAGAAGATGCAACATAAATAAAATAAAAACTATGTAGTTCAATAGAGTAAGTGATACTCTATCCAACTATATCAAAATAAGAAATATCCGAGGTTTTGTATAAATACAGCAAACTGAACAAAACTGTCAAAAATAATGTGATCATGCTGTATACGCACAGAGAATTTTATAAACAAGGAACAAACATGAATACTTATTATTGTTTTTTTAATAAAAGTATTTCGAAAACTTTTTGAATAGTCTATGGATACATTACCCAAAATGATCTTGATTTTTTGTGATTCCAGTATTACTTTCAGTTTCATCATTATCTAATGAATATATAACATCATCATCTTCTTCAGGTTCACTATCATCTCTAGAAATAAATAATATAAATATTTACAAAATAATCTTTTTATTAAAATCTAAAATTTAATGTAATTAGATAGAGACTTGACATATAAAAAAAATATATTTGAATAATTATTATTAATCATTAACTATATCATCAAATCTAACATGAAAAACCTTGTTATGTCCTTGTCAGAAATAAAGAGGGGCTGGTATCATCTCAATAATGACAACTGCTAATGACATGTGGTTATTAGCAATCGAAAGAGGAAAGCTCTGAATGTCTTGTTTCTGATGATATATAAGGATAAAATCATTTTAGAATATATCATCCTCGCAACACATTCAACAAAAAAATGTATGAAAATGGTGTTTCGTTTTGATGTAAATTTGATTTTAATATGTGCTTCAGATCTATAGTTCAATGCATGATCTAGATAATTACCATCTCATATCTCAATGCTGAGTAAGCAAAATCATGCATCTATCCCGTCAAATTATATAGAATTCTATTGATTTTTAGCAAATTTTCTGATTTTTTTTATCAGAATTTCCTTAAAAGGGAACACCATTTTCATGCATTTTTTTTTAAATGTTTTGAGAAGATGATGAGTTCTAAAATAATTTTCTCTCATATAGTATCAGACAAAAAAGACGTTCGACGTTCTCCTGTTTAAATTTCTGAAAACTGCAGATTGCAAACTGTTGTTGTCGAGTTATTGAGTTTACATCAACACCTCTTTAATTCTAGCGTGGACATTAGATAAGATAAGAAATTTTATCTTAAAATCTAATTATTCAAGTTTTAGATTGATAATTTGTTCCAACAGAATTAGATTTCTAATCTTTAGTAAATAAAAATATCAAATATTAATTCAATATAATCTCTCGATTAAAATATTTTTAATCGATTTTTTTTTCAAATTAAATTCTCATGATAAAATAATTTCAATTTTATGTTCATCAATTTTTCGAAAAAACGTTTATTTGTATTGATAACTAATAAATTTATAATTAAAATCAATTTGATACAATATACCTATATGGTGATGAAAGATAATTTGATAGAATAGAATTCTTTTTCTCTGTTGATCCATGAGTTAATATTAAATTACGGTCTTGTGACTAAAATTTTGAATAGAAATCTGTCTAAAAATAATTTTAATTCTTTCAACTTACATTAACATCATGTTGAAGATCACGTTCATCAACTAAACGTTTATTTAGAGATCTATAAAATAAAGAATGTATACATGATTCGAGAATTTTGTTTTGACTAACTTAAGTGTAGTAAGTTCTTTAACAAGATTTTCACGTTCAATAACAAGATTTTCAGTTAAATTTAATGCTTGTCTAAAATGAAATAAAATATAAATAAATACTTCTCAAATAGATTTTTTTGAATATTAACTTTGCTCTATCACGTTTTTCTTTTTTTGTTTGAAATTGTAATTGAGATATATAATGTTTTGATTCTTCAAGATTTTTTGTTATTTCTTGTAATTGTTGTTTAAGTTCAATTTTTTCCTACAAAATCTCAAGAAAAAAAAAATGTTTTCTTTTTCTTTTTATTGCTTATTTTAATATACTTTTTGTAATCGTTCATTATCATTTTTTATTTCTGTTTCATTTAAATTAGTATGAATTAATTTCATTTCTAAATCATTTTGTTTTTTAGTTACTTCAGCTAATTGTTGCTCTTTTATATGTAATTGTTCTTCCATTTGTTGTCGAAGTTCACGTTCTTTTAATTTTTCCTTATCAAAAACAAAAAAAAAGAAAACAAACAAATGATATTAATCTTTTTGTGTTTCTTTTTTTCGAAAAATTAAAATAAATTCATTTACTTCTTCGAGTACTTTAGCTTTTTCATTTTTAATTTGTTGTTCCATTTCATCATATAATTTTTTTATTTCATCATTATATACAGATGATTTACTTCGTAATACTGCTTCTATACTTTGATGATCTAATTTTGAACGTTTTATTTCATCTGTAACTTTACCAATAAATTGTTCAAATTGTCGTAATAAAATTGGATCAGTTTCACGTAATTTCATCCATAATCCCATAATTGTTTCTTCGTCATCATATAAACCTTTTGCTCCTAATGCTGTTAATGTATCATAAAATGCTTGTTGTTCTTCACTTTCATTAGGATTATGTTCGATCAATTCTTGTTCATTGTCATTAAAATTCGCCATTTGATTACTAAGAAACATGCTAAAACCAGCTTAAAATAAATGAATAATTGAAGAAAAATGTTCAATATATAACTTACATGTAAATTCCTCAAGTGTTAAAAAACCATTATGATCAATATCTAATGAATCAAAAACATCTTCAAGTTGTTCAGATTCAACACCAAGTTCATCACGTAAATGTTGTATATCTTTTCTAATAATAAAACCTTTTTCTTCTTGATCACATATTTGAAATAATTCTTTTGCTTTAGCCGATATTAAATCTTGAATATTACCAGTTATTTCATTAGTCATAATTGAAATATCAATCTAAATTGTAAGAATAGAAATCGAAACATATTTCTTACTGCAAATAAATAGTTTTTGCAGAGATTTTTCTTATTTATCTCACTATGCATCATATGTGTTATTCAGCTGTTGCTTAAGTATACATTTCTTGATGACCTACCTACATAAACTACTTTGCTTAAATAGTAGTTAGAATATTTGAATGTTATGAATTGAATCGTGCGAATAATTTCTATGAGTAAGAAGGATAAGGTAGAATCGAATATCAACTAAATAAATGGATACTTAAGTGGCTTTATGCGTCTGTCATTTTTCATGTGTTTTTTACTTATTCGTTTTCTTTTTTGTATGACTCTCGTTGATATGTACAGGGAAAGAGAAAAAAAAAAGAATATCGATGCAAGGATCTCGACAGCTGCCGTCTGAATGGTTTGGATCAGACCACTTGATATAAGTTGTTTCATTTCAAGAACGTCGTTTTCATAATGGACTTAAACGATGCATATCAACAGAACTATTGGAGGTGATCAAAATAAAAACAAAAAAAGAAATAACACAAATATTTTGACTTATTACCAATATTTCTTTTTTGAATTTGCAATTGAGAAAAAATAGATGATATTATTCATAACAAATCAGGAATTTATTCCATAGAATTTACTTATGTTTTCGAACTCTTCAGTTCAAATTGAAATTGTTTTATGTTGGACATATGACATGATTTAATTGTACATAGTCCCTATAGAACTGATAATATGATTAAACTTTCAAATGAACGAATTCAAGACCATTCAATCAAATATATATGACCTGTTCATTTTGATCTTCCATACATTGCATGAGAACACCTTTTTTTTTATCTGATCTATGCCTCGAATTATATGGAAAGAAATTTATTACAAACTGCATCTATAACATGGCAAATCACATTAGAATCAACAATAATTGTTTTTATTATTATTCATATCACTTACGCTGAAATACAATAACGATACATGTTATTCGTATGATTAACAAAAATCTAGTGTGTATGTTTCGGGCGTCCGAAACTCACTTGATAATAATGTTATCAACAGAGAACAAGATAAATGTTATTTCCATAAAAATATTTTCTAAAGAAAACTTGTCAGTGCGTCCCCTTGCGGAGTTAAACTTACAATCTCTGACTGTTATAAATTTATGATATATAGTCAGTAATTTTAAAACAAGTTATTTAAAAAAATATTAAATAAATGAATTAATCAGAATTATAAGAATTTTTATAGTTGATACGCGCGTTCTGAAATGTTACTTTGTCGAAGTCTCATATTTAGCATTACTTTTCTATCGATTTATTTGATTCATTTAACATCTTAATGTTGAAAAAAAAGTTATTTTTATTCTCCAATACATCTTCAATACATAACATCTATTTACTTAATAATAGTATCTATACGATACATGTTAAATATTAAATATCAAAAATACTAAATATTAAATAATAAAAAGTATTAAATATTAATTATTAATAATATTAAATATTAGTTATTAATTAATTAATTCGCCATTTTACTAATTAGCTAATTAATTGATTTGTTTGTAACGATCTGTAATGGGGGTTGCTATAGTCTGTAATGGGGAGTCTGTTGTTAGGAGTCTGTAATGAGGGCTTAGGGGGAACCGCGAAACCTCGATTTAATACTTATACTCACTATTTTCTTCGAAAATATACGTGAGTTTCACAAAAAGAACATAGAAATTTTTATCGTGGAGTGATCGAAATTATGCTTAAAAAATTACAACCCATATTTCAAGACACCTGTTGTCGAGGTTTTCTCAGAATTTCTACTATTGTGTTTCTAATAATTATCAATTGTTCATAGCTATGGAATTTGAATTATTTCCATTGAATAAGACCAATATAGCGGACAACTTGCTGTTTAAGATTGGTTGAGTTCGAGGAACTTTTCTATAATTGCTATCAAACTGATACAGAAAAACTTGATAAGAGATTTTTTGAAATAATGATAGTAACTTTATAAGTAGAAGTTAGATCGATTCATGATAAAAATTTCCTATGTTCTTTTTTTTTGCAGGATATTTTTATGAAGATAACACTATTATCAAATGAGTCTCATGTATCAGAAACATACTAGATTGTTTTTAATCATACGAATAATTATTGCCGTTCTTGTATCTCAATGTCTTTCTATACAAATATAAAAAATGATATTAATAATTCATTCGAAAAAAGTTATTTCCTACTAACTAATAATTTCTAAATTGATACGATCGACATAACATTAGTTGTTATTGTCATAAATTGAGAGAGATTGTCAATAATAGTCATGATGACTCTATCGACACTTAGATTTTCGATAAATTACATTCTCAATTAAATTGGATAAATAAAATCTATATGAAATCTATAATAATTGAATCTTTTACTAATAATCATGTAATACTTTTAGTTAGGTATATATTCACTCTGATGTTTTCAATTTGTGAGTTATAGTAAGAGCAATTTCTCGTTAAGTATTGATTGAAATATGTTCTTTTGAAAATTCCAAACTAATATAAACTATGATGCAAAAGTAATGGTCGAAATCTCTAATCATAGTTCTCTGTTTAGGAACATCTTGTAAAGTAAATTTTTTTTTTTTATTAAAACGAGCAATGTCTGAACTACAAAGTTTGTATCAGCCACATTTTTTCAAAACGAATTCGAGAAAAAACAAAAGCCCAAAACTAAACACGTCTTAAAAAGTTCTTGCAACATTTTTTAGCTTGAAAAATGTGTGTTTCTCAATTATTTTAGGCTACACGGTCTAAATATTCACAAAAAAATACACAAAAATGTAGTGCATCAAAAATTCTATTACTATCAGCATTGTGAAAATTGTTTAGATCCATTCTTGACTGTTTAATCGAACAAGTTTGAAAAATGAGATTTTTTCCAAGAACTATCAGTCTGAAAGAATATCAGCCATTAGTATCAGAAATCATATATCAAGTCGATTTATTTTGCGTTATTCGTTCGAAATATGTCAGATCATAGAAATTTAACACAAAAAAAAATAACTCAATATATATATTTTTTTTACCGTTACAAAACGGCGATATAGTGAGAATAAACAAATTATTCAGTCTCTGTCTCTAAAGAGGTGATGTGTTCGTATTAACACTAGGACCAAATTTTATTTCCAATACATGATTAGAAGGAGAGTTCTTTAAGCTACAATAATCATCAATGAAAGTATTTTTTTTTGTTCTCTTCTAGCATTAAAAAACTGAGATCACTCGCTGATCAAGTTGCAAGAACGTTTTTAGACATGTTTGATTTTTTTGGCTTCTCTTTTTTTCTCAAATTCTTCCTGGAAAAATATAGCTGACACAAACCTTGTAGTTCAGGCATTACTCGTTTTAATTTAAAAAAAAAATTTATTTTGCAAGATGTTCCTAAACGAAGACCTATGACAGTAAATTTCGGCAATTACTTTTGTATCGTAGGATTATTTGATAATCCCTAAACATCTCTTTCAAAAAGCAAAGCAATTGATAAAAAAAACTGATTAACTATTGGAGAGTTTTATTTTGTATTTGTTGATCGTTTAATTCGTAAATTTGAAGAAACAGTATAAAGCCGTACGTATTTTGAAATAGTAATAAACAAACCGATATAAACTAGTTTTAATTACAAATGATACCGTACGTATAAAGTGCTATTTAAATGATGAAATTCATTCCAGGAATATCAAAATGAACAATTCGAAGAAAAAAAAGTGAAATATAGAGAATCAGATTTAGGAAACTTTTTAGTGTTGTTGATCAGTATAGTATTGTTTGTCATAATGTTTCTTTTATTCGTTCTATTATTATCGAAGATGATCTGTAATGTTTTCAATTGAAATCGTTATAATTTATAATTTATTTTTCTATAGATGGAATAGCTGTATGTATGATCTATGTCAATAGGTCATTTCATTTTTATTAAATTAGATGTAAAAATATAATTAAAGATGTTGATGAAAATAACTGTTACATGCATAGTTGATGTTATTTTAATTCTTCTTACTTTTTTCAACCAAACACGTTAATAGACTATGAAGATATAAAAACGAAGAAATATTTTTTAGTAGTGGAAATTATGATCTTGATGATGATGATGATGATGAATTTCTATATAATATTAGGTTGACTAAAAAGTTCGCGGTCACTTGCAAAAAGGA
>CAJNOL010000471.1:17852-133824 GCA_905250125.1 Rotaria sordida
CTATTCATTTTGAGGAAAGACTCTGAAATTTAGTAAATATCGATTATATAACAAACAAAGAAATCAATTTGAATATTCTTTTCTTTTTTTGAGAGAAAAAAATTCATGAAAATTCTTTTATGGTGTTATTATTTGTTGTTGTTTTTTGTGTATACTATTCTAAATGCGTCGGTGTTAACCATATATGACAAAAACAACAATCTAGTACCGTTCTTTTTCTTTCTGTTTAGAAACAAATAGAAATAGTTTATTGAAGCGTTTTTTTGCTATTCATGCCTAACACCATATCTTCTAATGGCAAATAAAGCTAGAGACAGAAAAAAATAGGTCTCTATCTGTGATATTTTGGCCATATTTCTTGAAGAATATTAGCGACAACATTTCTGATAATATAAAGAAAGATATTTTAGCATCATTCTCTCCTCTGTGGCTTAATGCTAGTAATATATGTTGTTGTCATCCACAAGGACGACGAGAAAAGGGAAGAAATGGACAAAAAAACCACACAAAAACTACTTGCTTATATAAGCTAAAGAGAAAAAAAAACAGAACGAATGTTAATAGATCAGAAATATGGTACTGTCTCCCCCTACATAGCCAAATAAATACAATCCACATAAACAGATAGAGAGAATACTAGTATATACGAGTACATAATATGTGAGGTTCTTTAGATGAATAGATAGAAGAAGAATAAGTAAATGCAAATAAATTGAAGATATTTTATTTTATGTAATTTTAATTAGAAAATTGATAATAATTTTTTTTATTTTATAGACCAACATGTCACGTCGAGCTCGTTCATTGAGTCGCCTCCGTGGTGTAACACCAGGACGCGAAACAACTCCATCTATTTACGAGGCTGGATCAGCTTATGATGGTACCGGTGGAAGCGGTTTTTCAACCCGTCTGAATGTTTATACACCTGATGTCTATGGAGCATTTTCTCGTTTGGGTCGATCTGCTTCAGTAGCTCGATTCAAGGATGTCGACAATGAATTGCTCGGTAGTGACTACAATCGATGGAATCGATCACGATCGGTCAATCGTTTTGATTATTTAAGAGCAAGACGTCCTTATTCTGCATATGGTACACATGATTTCGATTATTTTGATCGTTATACAGAACGTATTCGGGATAAAACACCAATTGCTCTTGATAGTCATTATAGACATTATAGGCCTTATTATTGGTATCATACAGCACCGCGTACCTTTTATTATTATTTTCCATACGATGATTGGCGTTATCGACCACTTTATAACTATCGTTCACCTGCACTTTATTCAGCTGCAGGTAATTCATCGTATGATTATCGTTTTAATGATTCAATTGATCGTGTATCCTCGTTAAAACGTGCCATGCGTGATATTGATTATACACGTGAATTACGACAATTACGTTATCGTACACCATCAACATTTTCGGCTCTTACACATGATAATCAATATTTAGGTCGAGCACGTGACGATGTTCGACGTGCTATTGATTTTCGTGTTGGTAGTAGCGGTATTTCAAGACTTGATAATCCAAGAGATTATTTTGGAAGAAAAGTAAGTGTAAATTCCTTCTTTTTTTGGATAGATGAACTAGAGGATAGAAAAAGATTTTTTATTTTAGTATCATTATTATGATTAAATTTATGGTTCAAATAGGTTCATGTGATTCACTAATATTGAGTTTTAAACAGACTATTTTCTTTTTTTCTATGATAGTTTAGTATAAATTAACAAAATAAATATTAATTTGATTCTCATAGAATAAAAAAAAATGTTAATAATTAAATATAATTTATTGAATTTTTTTTTTATTAGTATGTTCAATTTGAAAAAGATGGTGTTAATAATGTCGGTGTTCAATATACTGGTTTAACAAAAGCTGTAGAACATAAGCCAAGTTATTGGAGAGCTGAAGATAATGTTGAAACGGGCTAGTAAGTTGTAGTTTTTATTATTTTATTAATATTTATCTATAAAAATAAAATTTTATCAAGTGATTTACAAGAACAAAATGATGATACATTATATAAACTTTATGATAATCAAAATCTGATTGATTCAAGTCGTGAATCGCTTTTACAAGATAAAGCTGGTATTGCTCCTCGAATGTTTTATTTCGATTTGAATTCTGTAAGATATATCTATTTGTTATTGAATTAAAATGAATTGATTTATTTATTAATTTAGCGCCAGGCTCGTCGTGACGTTGATAATTCATTACGTCTCGTTCGTAATCTTAAACAATTCAAACACGAGACATTTAATCGATTATCACAACCATGGACATTTGGAAGATATGTTTATTAGAAAAAAACAACAGAGAAAAGGGCATTTCCAACGATGTCTCAATAAGCAGAAATAACCTTCTCGTTGAATAAGGAAGAAAGTCATTTCTTGTCGCTTCTTTTCTAATTTTCTTTCTTATGTGTGAACCTTTTATCCTTCGCCTTTCACAATGTTAAAAAGCATCAAGCTTTTTTTACGATAAAACATAATTTTGCTTTTTCATTGTTCGCATTGTATTTTTTTTTCTCTATATTTATAATACAATCTACTTTTATACAAATATATCTATCTACGTAGTTTAGCATATCGTAAAAAGAATAATATACACGCCAATGCTTTGACTTAAATTAATTCATTATTGGTTGATTGGACAAAGGAGTTCAATAATAATGAATGGTATTAGACATTTATTCAAGCTTTTAAACTACGAGAAAAATTGAACATTTTTTGCACTCATTTCTAAAAACTATACATTTTACATTCTTAATCAAGTTTTTTAATTTGACTTCGATAATCACTGCGAAAGTACGAGATGCTTTTCTCGATTATTTCTATTCGGTTGTTTGCATACTCTAAACATTTCTTAGGTAAGGTTGGTGGTGATCCTGTAAGAATTAAGTTACAATTAGCTCTTAATTTCAAAGGAGCACCCGTTGAATCAGTCCCGAACGTATCTGCCTAGCTCTCTTGGGGATGAGTACAAATTCCTGGGAACAAATGCGAGGACAGATGTAAGCCAATGTATAAATAGACAGTGGCAGCTGAAGGTGTTTAATAGTTTTTGCCTCTCAACTAAAACCCGTCGGGTTGGTCTTGAGCCCAATGGGATCTAGACGTCTGAGAAATATGTAGGTTGCGGTAGCCACTGCATAACTAAAGATCGGAAAAAGTATCTCGCATCTTCGCTGTGACTATCTATTTCGATTAGAAAATTTTGATTGGGAGTATCAAAATACGGTTCGACCGAGTCCGAGTCCGAAAATTTTGAATCCAACGGGCTCTACTGTCGACGGTAGAAATTAAAAATTTTCAAGAAATTTTTTCAAGTTTTTTCTTTGTTTTGAGAAATTTCGAAATAAAATAAGAAAACACAAGAATGATAGGAAATATACTGATAAAAGTTTAGACAAGGACATACCTGGAGTCTGATCCTGGTGATAGAAAATTTGTAACACTCTAGTATTTATTTTTCATTTATGACGTTTTAGCCGATTAACTTACAGCTCTAAATAAAAATGACACTCCAATGTTCGAATTGTTGTTCTTTTTTTTTTACATGTAAATCACAATTAGCCATCGGATTATTCAATCTAATCATTTGATATGGTCATATGGCTCAAGAAAATGAACATCGATTAGATATTATTCGACAAAATTTAACCAAAATGAGATTATTCACAGGAAAAATGCTTTTAATTTTCTACAATGTAAAACACAAAAGTTCATCTCGAGAAGTTGAATTATCAATGAAATGAACTCGAGTTTTTCATTCATTGAAAATCAATAACAAACAATAACTATTATTGGGCACTCCTTCATTAGATTAAAAATAGTTGACGGTTGTATGGATTACAGGAGTTTCAGTCCACGGAATCTTCGACTTGGATCGAAATTTCTTTAGGACTTTCGGCCTGTCCTTAAACTGATCTCATTGATATCATCCCTAAAACAAATTTAGGTTTTTCTAATTAGATGCTAAATATTACACTGCTGAACAGGACGACATAGTACTCAGCAACATGGCATAGTGCTGAGTAGAACAACATAATCCTCAGCCAGATGGCGTAGTGATGAGCAGGATAACATAGAGCTCAGCAAGACGGCTTGAGTGTGGATGTGAATAAAGAATATCCACATTTTCACCCACACCCACGCTCACACCTACACCTTCACCCACACCCACCCTCACACCTACACCTTCACCCACACCCACGCTCACACCTACACCTTCACCCACAGCCACACCTCAGAGCCGCTTTCTGTTCCTTTTTCAAAACAAATCTTGAATGTGCATTACTTATCGTGCAAACAATCTTCAATACAAAAGAAAATTTGAAAATGATGTACTTTAGGTTTCACTCAATTATTTTGTTTCTTTTGTTGGAAAAAAAGACCAAAGAATTTTTCCAACTTTAAAGTATTCGTTTGCTTATTGTTGTGTCAATAAACAGTAACTGATTACGGAGAGAGTTGCAAGAAGACATTAAAAAGCTTTATGCAAGAGTAAAACTAGCTGTCTGATTGAAACGAAAAGTAATGAAATATAAACATCTTTGAAAAAAAACTCGGCAGTTTTGAATAAACTAAAAATTGCCAGAAGAGCAACATTTTCTGTTCAGTTTGATAAACGTGACAGTACGCAACAATGACTCATTTATTAAAAATAGGGTATTAAATGTAATTATATTTCATAATTCGTTGATATAGAAATTTATTTGCAAATATCCATATAGCAATTGATGCAGTTAAACATTCTTTTTTAGAAGTCTATACCTTCGATCTAGAATTTGATGTTGACAGTGCCTATTCAAAGAATTTTATGTCGTAAGAGGCACATAATGTCGATATCTGGTCAATGTTCAAATCTATTCAATTCGCACAGTACTGTGGATAGATACTGTATCTTTTATCAAACAATTAAATGGATCTTTCTTTAGTGCTTCAACTTCCTTGCCGTCGATAATTTTATTCCAAAAGAAGTAATCTATTGATTCGTTGTCTATGATTTTTAATAACAATATTATTCACAATATTCAACCTTTTCTCAATAAAAACAACATTGGTTGAAGCTTTGCATATGCTTGGTCATACATTGCTTATAGAAGTCATACTTATCCAATACTTTGATAGTCTGATCAATTTTTACTTCCGAATTAGTTGTAAAATTGTGATTATATTCATCAGTTGATATGCACACAATTTATGTAAGTATATTTTATACAACATTAATATTTACTTATAACTATTAGCACTATTAAGGATGTTGGTTTAGTCATCAAATACGTATCAAATAAAAAGAAAAACAACAAAAAGAAAGAAGAATAAGGTTATATATTCTCATTAATTTGAAGTGTGTGCCACAACCTTTTTCGTTCTGAAATGCATTCATTATTAAGTACCGCTCGTCAATATTATCGGAAGAAAAATAGGAAGTATGTTTGGCAGCAATTTTTATGGTATTGCTTTAAAAATACAAGTTGGAATTTTTCGGAGAAAAAAAAACACACTAAAAGATTAGGTCCTCTTAGCAAACATGAAAGCATTTTTTTGCTATAGACAGTGCTCTGATGACAGCACAAAAGTTTCTTGGAAGTCGAAAGTAAACAGTTCGTGATTCGGCGAAAAACTTCGAGTGGATATTTTTTGTCATTTATATTCAATGTAATTCTTCAGAATTTTGATGTACCTGCTGGAAGGTTGTTTATCGATTTCGCTATTCGCTACATTCAATAATAAATATTCAAGGCAAAGTATTATTATCGAACCTATCTCAAGGTCTATTTTCATGATTTCGATTTTACTTGGCCCTTTAAAGTCCTCAAGTACCCTCCTTGCATAGACCTTGAAGAATCATAAGTATCTCTGGATAGCTCTTGAAGAATTATAGGTACTCTCCTGGATGGCCCTTGATGAGTCATAGGTATCTTCCTTGGATAGCCTTGAAAAGTTAGAAATAGCAATCCATAACTTACAAGGGATAGACGTATTAGAATTATTAGGAATGCTAAATTAATCCTAACACCAAGGCATTGATTAATTCTAATGCCAATAATGCTAAAGCATTAGACTTATTGATTCATGCTAATGATAATTCTAATGCGACACCCCTAGTCTTACTCTTTATAACATTATTCGACCTCTAACCCGGCACAGAGAAACACACAGACACTGAACAATATACATAGAGTAGCGAGAACCAGTGGATACTGCACGGCTGCTTTCTCCTTTAACGTATGACCTCAACCGTTTAACTTTTCATCCGGTCACAGACATACACATACTCGATATTATGTATATAGATAAATGGCCCTACGGCCTCATACTATTATATCGTACATATTTTTATAGTACATGTAGACTTCGCCCTTATAGCCGTATATCCCTTGTAGCTCTTGTAGTTTTATCCTCTTATTGCCTTACTCCCTTCAAGGTCTATGGATGGGTAACCTATAGAACAGCCCTTGGGGACATATGAGTTCCTTCATAGGATAGCGTTTGAGGACATATGAGTTCCCCATAGGATAGCCCTTGAGGATCTATGGATACCCTCATAGGATAGTCCTTGCTGGCCTATGGATATATTCATAGGATAGTCCTTGAGGGCGTATGGATATACTCATAGGATAGTCCTTGAGGGCGTATGGATATACTCATAGGATAGCCCTTGAGGACCTATGGATTCCTATACAGTAGCCCTTGGGGACTCCCCTTATAGCCTTATTTAACCTTTAACCTTTGACCTCTGACCTTTGACCTGGTAACAGACAGACAACTGTGCTTTATTATAGTGGTATGGATAGATTACCTTATCCTTTATTACCTGCCCTCTTACTGCCTTACTCCCGTCAAGGCCTGTGGGTAGCCCTATATAACAGCCCTTGAGGACCTGTGGGTACCCCCATAGGTTAGCCCTTGAGGACTCATGGATGTCCCCGTATAATAGCCCTTGACTTCCTAAGGGTACCCCATTAAGCCCTTGGGACCCTTCTCCTTATAGTCTTATTTGACCTTTAATCTTTGACCTGGTACAGACAGACACTGAGCATTATATATATAGATGCTGAAAATGCATACGACATGAAGTTCAATTTCAATTGTCCCGGCTCTTAGGTACCTCCTTAGAACTTGAAAAGAACCTGGAAAAAATGGAGAGCGTGGGTGTAAACGTTGGTCTTCGATTACTCATTCACGTCGGCAGTCATACACCACACCCACACTTGCCCATACCCATATCCATAGTTGCATCTGATGTCACTAAAGAATCGATAAAGAATTCGAGCAGTACTGGTTAAAATTAGAGAATAAATAATATAGGATGAATAGCATTTTCTTTTCCAAGAAGCTTATCATCTTATTCGTATCAGAGTATTAGATCAACATACTTGAAGATAACTTGGTTCTTCACTGAATGACGCAAATGAAACATAAAGTAATTCAAAAAAAACAGAAGTATAAAATAATTCAGCTTTTATTAATTCATATCAATAATTACGGCAGGGTCTACTAGAGTCTACCGAAATCGACTAGGATGTGGGTATTGATCACGGTAGGTATGAGCGAAGAGAAAACTAACATTTACACTAAATCCTTTATAAGTGTTGAACCTATGATTGCGCTTAGTCATAGAAAAATGGTAGGTCTCCTGCTGGACTCGCTAATAAAAACTTGTCAAATTTTTGATCCAGTCACGAAGCATTTTCTTTTCATTATTTTGACTGGTCGGATTGTTTTGGAATTAGTTTAGCGATCGCTAGCAGAGATGGGACCGGTTCAGTTTTTAACCGAACCGAGCCAACCGACCGTAACCGAAATCGATTCGGTTGGAAAATTTTAAAAATTCGGTCGGTTACGTTCGGTTCGATTGTAAAGAACCGAAATCATTTTTTTAATTTGATTGCAGCAGATTTTCCGGCAAGATATAACAAAGTAAAAAAAAGAGCATGACCGCATTACAGTTAAGCCGACTGACTGCACGAAGTACAGGCAGTAGCCGACTTATTGCTTGCGACTCGCTTAGTTGCCATAGTAAATCCTTCTTCTTCTCAACACATGAGTCACGATTCTAGTCAGTTCCGCATTCTTAGCACCCGAGCATAATTTAGAATCGGAAAAAAGTTTGACGAGATCGTAAGAACGCATAAGTGCACATCTGAAATTCGTTTCTCGGGATTCAGTGTAGTCTGGGAGATATTAAAGAGATCGAAAGTGATATTTAACAGCTGATAGTTTCCTTATATGGCTATGGATAATTCAGTCTTACATGGCAATTCAGATCTAACGAGGGAATGACCCCAACTGATTCCGAGCTTTCGGCTTCATATTTTGGCTATAGATAGACCGCAATGAGACTAAGAAAATCCTGGAAGCGTTCGTGCCCATGGGCTGCTGGACCAAAGTTATAGCCGTTTTACTGAATTTTTGGCCTACGACACGGTATCCACAGTAAAGTTAAATGAAGGTAATTCGGTCCGATATTCTGTCCATAAACAGGTCTAATGATTCCTAGCATGTGCCAAAATTTTCAATCAAAACGGATGCATCCTTCTTGAGATATTCAATTTTCAAAAATGTATGCCTATAACAGGTAAGTCACAATAATGGAGCTGTCCTGCAAATTGAATATCTCAAGAAGGATGCATCCGTTTTGATTGAAAATTTTGGCACATGCTAGAAATCATTAGACCTGTTTATGGACAGAATATCAGACAGAAATACATTCATTTAACTTTACTGTGGATACCGTGTCGTAGGCTAAAAATTCAGTAAAACGGCTATAACTTTGGTCCAGCAGCCCATTGACACGAACGCTTTCAGGATTTTCTTAGTCTCATTGAGGTCTATCTATAGCCAAAATATGAAGCCGAAAGCTCGGAATCAGTTGGGGTCGTTCCCTCATAAGATGTTAAATGCATATATTTTTTCATTAATTATCGCCTTGTGAAGTTTAATATAGCACATCATGAAGTCTACAACGCATAGATATATTTTTCCTAATGGCGGTCAAACAATCGAAAGAAGTATGCAGAAAAACGATAATTAACAGCTGATGATGGTCATTTATATTCAAAAATGATTCAGTAGCAGAAAGTCAGCAAATTTAGGTGTCATTCTTATAAAATTCCTTGAGCTTTCATATCTATTATCATCGGTGGTAGCTTATCGCGTCTGCAGTCAGTCGACTTTTCAACTTGAGCTTGTCCAGTGTGGAATTCTAGCATTCAATTTGCTGTTCGTTTTCAATTTGATGTTGATGGTATTCAAGTGTTGTTGGTAATATTCAATTTGTTTTTGCAAATATTTAATTTGTTTTTGCTAATATTTAGTTTGTTGAGTAAGTATTTTCTTCTAACTGAACATTAGAAAAAAATTCGGTCGGTTACATTCGGTTCGCTTAGCGATTTTTTTGGTTACGATCGGCTCGATTGAAAATTTTTTAAAATTCGGTCGGTTACGTTCGGTTCGGTTAGCAATTTTTTCGGTTACGATTGGTTCGGTTAGAAAAAAATGCCAACCAATCCCATCTTTGGTCGCTAGTTCTGAATAGAACAGAGCAGAGCAGAACAATTTTCTTTTACAGAGAAATCAAACACTTGGATAGAAAGATACATAAGTACGGAGTAGTCGCATACATGACAAAATTTATTTTTAGAAACCACTTATAGAAAATTGTTATTATCGGGGAAAAAAATATCGTTATTGACAAAAAGGAAAAAAACGGAAGCGCAGACCCACCTTACATGCTGTATGTATTCTTGAGAGTGAAGGAAGTAAATAAATTTTTATGTTTATTGCGTTTTTTTTTCAAGCTGAGTCACAAAATAAATGTATTTCTTCCTCACCAAGCGGCATATTTTGGTTCGCTATCATTTCCGTTGTGAATTATAAAAATGACAGGTGTTGACCTTGATGATTGATTGAATTAAAAATAGTCTGTTTAAATATTGACTTTTAGATTTATTTTGATTGCCTCCATCCTTCATTTCATTCGCATCATTATGACAGTAGGTTCTCTAGAATACCGAAAAAGATAATGAGGAATGACTTCTTTTTCAAGAAATGGCTAGCTAATAAAGGATATGATGCTAAAAACATATTTTCTCTCGATGAAAAATACAAGTGTCTAATCTGTGGATTTATACTTCGTGATCCTGTTCAAATAACTTGTGGTCATCGAATATGCTATGCATGTCTTCATGTTGAAAATAAGTAGGAAAGCAATATTACTATTTGGTTGTAGTGAATTCTTATGCCTAGTATTGTTCGATGTCCCGAATGCTCGGAAATAACATTGACATCAAAGGTAAATCAAATAGTTTTGTTGTTCATTAATTTAGCTAGTCGAGTTCAATGATTTAATACTGAAGATCAGACTTGATAAAGGATTCGATAACGAAATACAAACATTGATTATCGTCTGCATTTTATGCGAATGGTCAGGTCATTTGAAAAACTATCAAGTATTTATGTTGTGTTTTATTCTTCAATAGGTTAACTTTTATTTATTTATTTTTCTATAAAGAATCATCTTGAACAATTACATAACCAATATAGATGTTTGTACTGCAATGAAATATTCACGTCATTAACATTAATGAATCAACATAAAGAAACCAAATGTCCACAAATGATGGTGAATTGTAACCTGCAATCATACGGCTGTAACGAATTGGTATGTGATATAGAATACTTATCGTTAGCTTTGTATCTTTAGAATAGGTGCTGCGCTGTAATCTATCGGAACATTACCTCGGTGAAATGCATCAAAAAACTCTTGTACTATATGCTTTGCAACTCGTGTCAAAATTAACTGAAGAAAATCAAAAGATAGCATGCTCTGACATGCATGATGAACGGAAAATAATTGATCTTCCATCTAAAGTAACTACTGCTCTATCAACAACTTTAGTAACTGATGAATATAATGCCCAACAAGAATATATCAATGAAATGGTGAATACGTTATCAGATGGCATTGTAACATTAAATGATGACTTACAGCGACTGAGTAGTGAATCATTGCAACAGTCTCAATTAATAGAGATGACTAGTCAAAGTTTAACACAGTTAAAAACATCATGTGAAGAATCAAATGTTGGTCTAAATGCATTTAATACTAATATGAGCATCCTTCAACAGGATTACTTTTCTTTAAAACATAAAATCGAAGAGACACAATCAATTTCTTATGATGGAATATTAATATGGAAAATTACCAATATTCAGGAGAAAATGAGTACATATTCAGATATTTTTTATTATTTTGATGCAATGCATATAATTGTTGTAGCCTTTAGTTTCAATAATAGATGAAATACATTTTAGATAATTGTAGATTTTTTAAAAAGATAAAAAAAAGTAAATATCATTTTTCAAACTGAAGAAATTTCAATATTGCTCATTTAAAAACTGAATACAATATAGAGTAGAATTTATTATATTTTAATAGAACTATCTATTTTTAGTTGATGCTCAATCTGAACGTCAAGTGTCTATTTATTCACCACCGTTTTATTCTTCGCTGACAGGATACAAAATGTGTGCTCGTCTTTATTTGTATGGCGATGGAAATGCGCGTCGTACTCATATATCTCTCTTTTTCGTTTTAATGCGAGGTTTACATGATTCTTTGCTTAAGTTTCCTTTCACTCACAAAGTTACATTTTGTTTATTTGATCAAACTGGCGAACAACAACATATCATTGATTCATTTCGTCCTGATCCAAAGTCAAGTAGTTTTCAAAAACCACGTTGTGATATGAATATTGCAAGTGGAATTCCAAAATTCGTCTCGTTAGACAAAATTCAACAGCAAAATAATCGATATATTAAAGAGAATACCATGTTCATCAAAGTGATGGTAGATTTTGAAAATTTGCCCAAGACAATGATACCTTTTGCCGTAGGTTTAAATCCGGGTCTACCAACATATTGTCAACAACGAATGATACAACAAGAAATAGAACGAAGGGTACAATTGCAATCTCAAAAAAAATTGACAAGTAATGCAGTGACTACCAATAGCAATTTGTCGATAAGCAATCAATAATAATTTGATGGCAGTAATAAAATGAAGAAATAATTGAAATTGTACAAATGCCATATCAAAATAATAAAAAAAACAATCATTGAAACTCATACATATTATATTCGAAACTAATTATTGTTCTTTTGGTCGATTTGAGTTACTCATGAGAATATATCAAATATGAAATTTTATTATTTATTCCTATCATTGTAAGCTATAAACAAGAAAAAAACTTTCTACACGTGCATACATACCAAGGTGAGATAAGAAAATGGAAGGCAAATGAAAAAAAGAGACGCGCGACTATGTAATAACCAAGTAGAAGAAAAATATAAATAGTCAATGTCATTCATTACTCATTCTGCCTTCCCCTCCTCAAACTGCATACTTCTCTACTTGGCAAAGTATATAAGATGGATGATGTAAAATTATGCAGATAAGAAAAGTTTATTAACAAAAGAAAAATGTTTTACGTGAAAGTCGACTCATGGAGAACTTATCATAGTTAACTACTTAGTACGGACTGATGATGCAGGAAGCGATGCGATTGTGTGTGTGTGTTTTGATTGTTATCGATGCCCATAATCAGGAAAAAATCCAATTAACAACATGTGAAATGCATTGAAAAGATTAGCAAGGATGATTGTTTTTATTAATACTGAGCATTGATTTCTGATTCGTTTGCTTTGTTGAGTATCGTAAAATAAAGAGTAGAGAAAGAATAATGATATCTAAGAAGTACCCGTAAAATCAACATGCAGATCTTAAACTTATACACAAAATCAATCATGAGAAATATGAAACATTGAGGAAGACGATGGATAAACTAAATAATAATGCATAGTTTCACTATCAAAAGTGTAAGACTTTGTTCAAAGTTATATAGCAATAAACTTTAGTGATAAGGAAGAAGAACAAAACTCAGATGAATTCAACAAAAACCAATTCTTGGTTTCAATAATAAAGTATTATCATATCGATAATGTCTGCGATAAATCATTTTGACAAAAAATAAAAATAAATGAACACCATTATCACATTCTATTCATCAGAGTATTTATAACTAATAGATTGCCGATAAAATTTCTTTATCGAGAACGACATTTGTAGATTAGATAAATTATAAAAGAACGAAATTCCTTTTTAAAACGAAAAAAAAACTGGATGAAGTACAGTGAGAATATCGAAGATGTGCAAAGATATATCGGCGTTATTATCTACTCTTTATTGTAATATGCCTCTAATGCATAATAAATACGAAGAGTGAGAAAGAGAAAATAGATAAGCAAAAATAATTCTTCAAGACAATATGACTATAACTTTTTATAATTACGATATCTATCAAAATTATTCAACAACGTTAATTTTCAACTGTCTGATTAGCAAATTGCCAACGATGAAGATATCATAGCAAACGATTTTCTGCAACGATTTCTAGCTGAGATACAACAATGATATGGATAAATCTAACGTAGGTTTTTAATCGTTTTTGGCATTAAAGACAGTCGAAAACAGTTCAAAATAAGCCTTATTGAATAATTTTGATAGTCACTGTGTATATTATATCTATTAGAAATACTAAGACCGATAACAATTTCTCAAAATATTAATAGTATAATATTTTACTTTTTTGAGTGTAGAAGATTTATCAAGAATGGAATGAAAGATGTACCCAATCGTTGTATTTTATAACTATCAATGGTTGTGGTATGTACACTTATATTCTGATACTAGCAAATCTGAGGATAGTCTTCGTTATGATTTAAAATTGAGTAAATAAAATTCAAAATGTATGATTAAGTACATATTTTTTCGTCTAGTTTACAATGGAATCTAAATCTGGATCGGCCTTTTTGAAAACATATTACCTACAGGTATAAGTGAACATTTTGTTGACAAAAATAATTATGTATTAAATTTCGGTATATATTGTGAAAATACTTGTTCAGACAAAAACAATTGAATTTATTTTTAGGAAAATATATTTAGAATTAAGTATAACTCAATCAGACCTTCAGTTACACTGGAGTTCCATTTTACAAGTCTGATTTGAAGCTGACCTTTAAAATAGTCGAGTTTGAAACTTTTCAAAACAATAAAAAATCATCTACCAGTCATTCAGTAACTGAAAATGGATGAAAATGAATTTATTATTGATTTCATTTTTGTTTTTAATTACTAGAAATCAATACAAAGCTGATGTAATCTTGCCTAAGTATCCGTTTGTAATATCTATTTTCATGATCAGATCAAAAAACAAAAAATCAGTTAGATTTAACGAACCTTCGAGAAAATTCGATCACAATATTTAGAACTTGTAGTACCTTTGTTGTCGACATAGGTTTCATCAAGTTTTTCTTTGAAGAATCATGATTATGCATGAGTTTCGTACAATCATGTTTCAGATTTCAAATATGATGATCACTAATAGAAAAAACACGATATGGATCGTATCTTGTTTTTTTACAAATCCTGATTTTGGCCATACGAGGACAATTAAATATATAAAGATAGTTACAGAAAAAAAAACAGAAACCTATAATCAACAATTAGTGGAAAAGTTATGAATGTCAAACGATTTGGCACGATAAATTTCTCGTTCTCAACATTGTCTGCATATTCGCCCGTGTATTGATGAGGAATCACTCACTTTCGTGACCTCTCATATTATGTACCAACAATCCGAGGCCGCCATCACAGGATCTGGTCTTATATATATTTCATCTATTAAATAAAAACAGAATATTATAATTAAACAAGATCCAATAGGACAATGACTAAGACCCTAGCAACAAAAACAAACAAATTGAGAGAAAATTCATTTTTCTAATTGATTCCATCAAAGTATAGGAACCCAGTGATTAATTTGCAAATGATGCGACCCAACCTATGAATTCATGAACCTACTATCTTAAAGATGCGCTATCTTTACCCATCCATCTGATTATGCGTCGGATGTGGATTATATTTCATTGGAGGCAAAACATCAATCTAGTGGCATTTCAGGTTCAAACCATAATTATAGGGTATAGGCACTTTCGATGATGATCTTACTTATTCACCTGTTCATTTAAACGTAGCATTCATTCTTCTGAAATCAAAACTCATCGATGTGCTATTCAATAATCACGATGAATACATTTCCATCATTCCACTTGATTACACGGAGTCGACATAGATTTAAAATGTAATAAAAAGCTTGTCCCATTATTTAAAATTCAGTAATTCAAAAGATGCTTATTTGTAGCAATACTCATTGTACATTCGACTAATGCTGTGTTGATTGGCAATGTGAAAGAAACCACGTATTTCTGTTTTAGATCAAATCACAAGAAAAAAAAGACAAAAGATCAAAAGATAACGTGGTTAAAAAACACTACAATTAAACTTCTTGTATAATATGACTTGGAAACAGAGTGAGAGCGGTTGAAGACAAGCCAGAAACATCCACGAACATTCGCACCTACACCCATATCCTCATGTCCAGTATCAGGAAAGTCAGTTTAGAAGTAGTCCATGTCATCAAAAGAAATCAGAATTGTATTTGATTTTGTTCAAGAGCTTTACCAAGATGTTCTTTTTCTTGATCATCGATTTCATTGCCACGAAGGTGTCGTGTAGTTAGTGTCTGTTTTGAACCGGTACTGAACAATACATAGGTAAAGTCGGAATATTACTTGGTTTTGTTCGAGAGCCTTGGTAAGATGCTATGCTCCTTGATCGCTGATTTTATTCGAAAAGAGGTCCAGTGTGCTTATTGTCTATGTGTGGAAATAAGAAAGTTGAAATTATTGAAAGAGTTCACGAAGGGATATCATAATGGGATCTATAATTGATTATTATTGCGTTAATTAGTAAATTTTTTACTTAGTTCATCCACATCGGAATGATTTTTTTTGAGAGAAGAAAGACTGGAAAATACCAGCAAGTATATAAACTTTTGTAGAGCATGTAAACTGTCTTCAAATTATGATGAAATTCATAATACGAATTTTAAAGCTTTGGAAAAAGTAGTGAAGTCCAGTGTAGACGGAAAAATTCTGAAACAATAAACCCTAATGCTCGTCAATGTTTGACGTAGAAGAACGAAAGTTTCTCATCGATGGGAAAAGCTATTCGCACTCTCATGTTCGGTAGACCGTTGGACTCCTTATTTTGTTTCTTAAACGTTGTTAGAGTTGCGTTTGTTGTTTTAGTTAATGTCCAATGGAAAGAAACGGCTCATACATCGCTCTGTATCAGTAATGTGATAGTGTTATAAAGACATTGTTCCTGCAAAAGATTGATCTTAGCAGTGTTTTCGTTACTTCGATTTCAATGATGATCTTTGAAATGTAGCTTTTGAGTATGATTACCTTCGGATTCTTTAAATTATCGTCATCTCAACGAATGGTACTTATTTTCGTGACTATTGGATTATTACTAATGGCGTTTTTTTTAGTTAACTTCAACTATTGTCAGTGGTCAATTACCGTTTTTGATGGGTACTTTAAGTATAAGTAGTTTCAAACAATCGTAAAAATTATTCGATTTGATATAATAATGAATGGTTAGTCAAAAAAAATACTGTAATGAGACTGTATATAGATTGCTATCTTAGATAAATGAATTATATGTTAAAGATGATGAAAGTCAAGTTTTCAGATATAATAGTATTTTTCTTGTTATCGATGGTAGCTGTCGACAATTGCATGCATACGTGTACAAACGTTTCACGTCGAGCATAAAATATCGAAATCATCAAGCTTATCAAGAATTTGATAGACAATTTCTAACCTATTAAAATGGCTTCTCATCAAAGTAAAATTAGGAATTCTTTCATATCGTAACTATGTGTTTGTTTTAATGCTTTCAAATTGGATATAAATTTCGAGTAGCTATATTAGTTTTGATTAGAAAAAATTCAAGTCAAACGGATGTAATCTTTCCGAGTTATTAAAATTTCTAAATACGTCGAAATTAACGCTAAATGCTATTTTGATAACAAGCCATTTTTAATAGTTTGAAAAAAGAATCAAAAATTAATATCTCAAACTACTTCCTAAATTTTATTTTAAACATGCATTTTAAAGTACATACTTTACTCTATTTGTGATTGAAAAAGTTAGGTTTATCGCATTTTATGTTTGAACACGACAAGCCTCTACATTTATGCGGATACTTGTATATTGTAGATTAATATTGAATATTTATTGAAAGCAATCTAAACAAACAGTAGATGTTCGTATAAAATGTCTAAAGTATTTTAACTAATTAACAATTCTCACACAAGCAATCATGATATTAACAGTGTTCATAAATGTTATCAATGTGTCTTCAATATTCATTATTAAATCGAGTTGTTCAATGAAGTTCATAGTAAATTACTGATGTGAAGATCTGCAAAAAGTACCGTACTATAGTAAAGTCCTTTTTTCTTGTCTCTCTCTCTTTAGATTGTGTAGCATTTAATTTATGAAATATATATTTGACACAAACAATTTTATTCATAAATTATGAGTTACCATGTGCATATTTATGCTTATTATTTAATTAGCTGATGTGTAAATATACTTATCATTACATCATATTGATTATATGATCATTATCTTTATACAAAATTTTCTCATTTAGGCGATGATAATAAACATAAAGATTTATTAAATTAAGCATAAATTAATATTCTTTCACAAATTTATTTTTATTTTAATCATTTAAAATTTAAATGACATTTTATCTTTAAAAATTCTATAAATGAATTGATTATGTATTCAATATTAGAAGTAATAAAATAAAGACACAGATAAAACATAACAGGATATACATTCTGTTCTAGTCCGATTTGTTTCTCAGATTTATGCAGTAGTTATCTAGTTGATGATCAATCTTCAATATTCATAGGTTATATAATAAAATACGTTTATCGTTATTATTATAATCACTGGAAAAGTCAGTTGATATTCAATTTATATTTCATTCATGAAATATTTATTTTCATTATAATTTAAATTCAAATGTCGACTAATATAATTTATAAATGTTTTTTGCATAACATAACCATAGTTTTGTGGATTAATTTTGTTTTCAACATTGGTAGTTTTTGTAATCTGTAAACAACAATCATTAAGACGACAAAGTACTTGATGACCATATTGCGATGAAATGAATCTATCATCTTATTGATTTATATCAGTTTTATTTTGACAAATAAGATAATCTATATGATCATGATGTGTTACATTATGATTTATCATGATAATAATATTAAGAAATTCATCTAATGAAGGTGTATTAGGTTAAGATTTAGGTCAAGTTTTTGAAAATCTGGAACAGTTTGTTCTTTCATATGATATGTATTTTGCATTTTGTTATTCCCAATAGACAACAATACAACAAACTCATCCATATTCATTACAACATCACGTCCAGTCACCTGGGCATAATCAAAAGAAAAAACATTCGATTTTGGTACGTGATAGACCAATAGTTTGTGCTAGCTAGTTCATCATCCATTCACTATATTTTGCACGAGCTGAATGAGCTTCTATCAATATATATATATATTTATATGTCTATTAGATAAGTTGTGAAATATAATGTAAGAATAGGAAAGAATATCGATCATAAATGTCGATAAAAGTCATTAATCAATACAAGACAAAAATTTTCTGACAAGAATATTTTCTATATACAATAACATATTTTAATATAAGCAACATCTATGTAATATCTCTAATTTTTAATATTTCAAATCCAATATAACAATGAAACATGTTTATATATATATATATATGAATATGATAAGGAGAATAAGATTAAATATTTTTTCGTATTATTCCACGGTATAATTGTTTTTTTTCTGTGCCTAGATCGATATGAATAATCATACTTATTAAACATTGTAAAAATTCAACATAAAACTTATTTATTGAGAGGATGATCGGTAATAAAAACTTATCTGTAAACAACATATTTTTTCTGTCAATATCGAAGGATTTTATTCGGACAAGATTTTCTTATCATATACCTTGAAGATATCTTTGATGTATTTCATCGAGCAGAAAACTTTCGAAAAATTATCTATCGTTCAGTTTCTTTTTTTATATTGAATTATGTATTTATTCTTAAAATAGGTAATCAATTCGTATATTAAAAAATATATAAATTTTTTAATAGTAAAATTAATATTCATTTTAAATATAAATAGTCTATAGAAGTTATAAAAGATTATGGCTATGACGATTATAAGCTTTTTGTTGTGAAATATAATCCATAATATCTTCTTGAGTAACATAACCAAGATTTTCTAAATCAATTTGTTTCCAACATTGATGTTCTGTGCCTGGTGGTAAATCATAATAATCATTAAGACGACGAAAGATTTGATGACCATACTCTGATGAAATACGTCTATCACTTTGTTGACGCCCGTATGTATTATTTTGACGAATAAGATAATCAATACGATCAATACGAGATATATCATGATTCATCATAACAATAGCATTAAGAAATTCATCGAATGAAAGTGTACCAGAACGATCTCGATCAAATGTTTCAAAGGCACGAACAGTTTGTTGTTGTAAGTCTTGTTGACGTTCTTCACCATATAAACGAATGTAAACATTAACAAATTCATCCATATTTAATGCTCCATCATTTTCAGTTGTTTGAAAACATTCTTGTTGAATATCTCGAATTTGTTGAATAGATAAACCAGTCATTTGTTCGATTTCACTCCAATCCCATTCATTGATATCTGGGCGGGATGAGCGAGCTCCCATGTTTTTGTTTTGTATATTTATGCAATTATAAAGGTATGTATATTTGTGTATTATAATGTAACAGGTTTATTTACATGTTTACTTTGATAAATAATGGATCGAGTCAATGAAGCATATAATAAAAACCATACATACTATCGTAATTGGAGGATGAACAATCAATGATAAATTAGTGAATCTTCTTAATTTATACAAAAATTATCGAACACAATTGTACTGTTAGTGTTTTGATCTATACATTGGATATACATATGATAATGATCAATCTAGGTTTTTGTTTTTCAAAATATGAATATTTATTTTTGAATTTAGACGACATATTACATTATTTAGCTTTAGATTATTCTTCTATATAGAGATAATTGAGTTAAATTAATTAATGAAGAGATCAATATACCATTAGTTATAAAGTTAAAATTCAGAAACAAAAAAAGAGCTTCTATTCTTTTGTTTATTAACAAATGTACAATTGGTTTTTATTGAATAATCAAATACAAATAACTCAATTATGTTGATATGATATTGTTTTACATACACATTTTATTACATAAAGTTTAATATATTTCAAAGAATATATATTTATATTTCATAATATATTTATTGTCACGAATAGCTTTTATTAGTTCTATGCTTGGCCACACGTCCATTTCCGTCTTTTCTCATATTCATCCATCATTCATCTTTTTCTTTCTGGATGGCGCGAAAATGACGTTACTGTCACTCGGGTGTGTGCACATAGCCAAAGATCATATTCCACAACATAACATGCTCGTCATCGTTGCGCACACACGTCTGACTTTTGCCTTCATGTAGGCTCCGACAGAGAGAGAGAGAGAGAGAGCACACATACACACACGTAAAGTAAATACACCAACGGGAGTTGATGCGATACGGAAAAACCTATATGACTACACTCAACTTTTCCTCTTCGTCATTGCGTATGTGTGCGCGCTCTCGTTCGTTCCTGACGAACAACATTGGAGTAGAATAGAAGATACTACTACTGCTTTTTTCACCGCCATCATCGGTCGTCAATTTTCCGAGCGCGAGACACACTTTTTTTTCTATCCCGTCCGCTTTTTCGCCTCTTTTTTCTTTTCTCTTTCTTTTATCGTTGTCGAGCGTGTCTTGCTTTCCATAATGTGTGTCGGAGTCCAATTAAACTCGAAAATATGCTGTTAAATTCTGCTATTCTGTCGGATAGCAACGTTCGTTCTTTTATGTTTTAAGAATTAATCTTTCTCCTCGGTGTCGTTACGATTCCAATCTGCTGACGATAGTAGTATAATGGTGAACTCTTTATCTTTTCTTCTTTGTTATTTCTACAACGACGTAATATAAATCTAATGTTGTACAGCGTCCGTTCTTTTCCCTATTCGCAACGTTTCGTAGTGGGAGCACATGTAAGCAAACGAGCGGGCGCGCATGCGGAAGTTCAAGAAAAGAGAATATATAAATGTATATATATATATATATATGTAAAGATAGTCGTTGTGTATGTATGTGTGCAGTTTTTGTACATATTCTACATACACACATTTCCAGACGACTCTGTTTCTCTTTTCTTTCTGCGAGAAAAATCTTTTTTCCGACGGTTGACTGTCCTTTGTTTTCTCTACAATTCCGTTCCCTTTCTCCCTCTTTTCTCTCTTTCTTCACTATTATTAATATTGAGAAGGCATAAAAGAGTTCGTGTGTTTTCCATTCGTTTTCGGCTTCTTCTTTTTTTTTTTCCTTCTTTTCTGTCTCTCTACTCCTGACTCGCATTGATATATGTTTGCAGACGCCAAATGCGCGCATACACATACAGAAAAAAAAAGACCAAGGGTGAGGAAGACGAACACACAATAGAAGAGAAAGAATGGTGTTACTACTGTTGAACACAACTCTTCTCTTCTTTCCACTTTTTTTTTGACTCCGCTCGCTGAAAAAAAAAGTCGAATTGAGCACTTTGGAAGCAAACAGAAAAAAAGTTCGTCGCGTTCTCTCTTTCTTTGTCTGTTTGTCTCTCTCTCTCTCTCTCTCTCTCTGTCGTTTCTGGATACATACTTTTTTTTTGTCATTCATTTCACTGTAAAGAAAAAGGTAGTAGTAGGTGAGTGAACTTATTCTATCAACGTTTTTTTTTTGTAAGAAGAACAAGCAATAGCGAAAGTAGGTTATAATGATAAATAAAAAACGAATGGCGCCCTTTCAAAAAAAAAAAAAAAGAACTGCTGTTGCCATCTTTTCATGCATATATAGATATATTCACTTTTACTTGTCTCTATTTTCGTCCGTGACTTTCATCTATCAATCATGTTCACATTGTTGGTATGAGAATAAAAATTTTCAAATTATATAGTTCAAAAAAAAAAATAAAAAAAAAAATAAAAAGAACTGAAGTTTTTTTTGTTAATAAAATTTTTAAGTTTACTTTTCTTTTATAGCCGTTTTCTATTTCCATGAGTGATCATAAAACGACAAATTTACATGCACCGCCACTATTAGGCTCGGTAGCGACTACTTTAATTAATCAACATCATCAAAAAATTGAATCGATCGATTATACAGCTGATGAAAGTATGATAGCTGTAAGTTAATAAATTTTTTCTTAGATATTTATAAAAAGAAAATAATATCATCTATTTCTTACATAAAAAAAAAAAAAAAAAACAGGACTTTATGGCTGTTTTACCTCAACTTGATCCAAATGATTCGTCATCAGCAGCAACATCACCAACATTAAAAATCAGAGGACAATCATCAAATGAATCATCAAAAATACTCGGTAAATTCGATGCATTTGCTGCTGCTGTTCAACAACAACAACAAAATGGTATATCTATAGCATCAGCTCTTGTTAAAAAAGTTCAACAACAATTATTACCAGCAACATCTGGTTTATCAACTGTTCAATCATCATCATCATCGTCATCATCACCATCAACAATAAATCAAATCGATTATCAAAGTCATACAAATACTACTAATAATAATAAACGAAAACGTAAAGTTGAACGTCCAGCACAAAAACGTATACGTGGTTCATATAAACTTGTTTCACCTGAACAAAAAATAATAATACATGAATATGCTGAAAAACATGGTGTTAAAGCAGCATCAAAATTATTTCAAGTTGCACCATCAACTATAGCATCATGGTTATATCAAAAACCAAATGGTGAACGTACATCAGCTATACGTAATAAAGAAGCACATTCAAGTATACTTCAATGGATTCAAACACGACAAGAAAATGGTGAACGCGTAAATAATCGTGATTTTCATTCGTATGCATTATCAACAATGAGAGACTTAACTGGAAATCCAGATTTTGCTGCATCACGTTCATGGTGTTCAAATTTTCTTAAAAAATATAATATTCAATTGGATAGGTAAGAGAAAAAAATAATAAACAAACTAATTCAAGTATCTAATAAAACAGTGATCAATTGTTCATGTATATAAATTTATGTGTGTATATATTTAATTTATTTTTGAGAAAAAAACAAAGAAGAATATAGATGATTAGTTTTTCAATGATATATTAAAAATGTTTTTTTTTTAGTTTATTTTGCATTTATGTTTTCGTTTTATTTATTTTTTCTTTCTTTCTAGCGATAAACAAGCCGATTCAACATCGGCACAATTTCGATTTGATTCTATTGATGAAAATGCTAGTGGTAAGTAATATTATTTGTTTTTTTCTTTACATGATTATTAGAAAAAAAAAGAAGCATCAATAAAAAACATACTGATCCATGAATATCTTAATCGGTCTTAGTCCGCAAGCGATATTATACTCTATGAACTGATGTTTCATACACCTGACTATTATCAATTCCAATGAACACTTCTATAAAATGTAGTTATTCATTGTCATGAACATCAATAGGTTTTTTTTAAAATTTATTATGATTAATTACTTAGTGGCGGAGCTAGGAGATGACTGAAGTGGGGGAGGAACTCAACCCTCTCCAAAAATGTAACGTTATACCTTAATTTCGGCTTCAAATAGAGATTGAGTCCTTCTACAGCCATCAGCTGTTTATTAGATCCCGAAAATTTCATGTGATTTATCTTACTTTTATAATATAAAACTAAAATTTAGATATATTTTCTCTTCAGAGAGTTCTCAATGTTATATGGGTGATAATAGTCCAGCTGATGTTTTAACAGATGAAGATGATAGTGGTCAAAATCTTCATATATCACATGATGATGATGATGATGGTAATCAAACAAGTCCACATAGATTCTCAGCAAGTGATTATAATAATAATCATCAAACAAATTCAAATAATTGTGTATCACCATCATCACAAACAAAAATATTAAATGGAATAGATAATGTATCAACAACGACAACAACAACTGTGATTAAAGTTGAACAAGATAATGATTGTAATTATTCATCATCACCATCATCACCATCAATTCAAACATTACCAAATAAAATATCTGTAACAACAAGTTTACCTGTTTCATCATCTTCATCTATAGCTGGTAAACGTCTTACTGGTACACTTAATCGATTATTACATTCAGCTATAAATCGACCAAATGGACATCATTATCATCATCATGTTAATGGTGTATCATCTTCACCATCAGCATCATCAACAACAACATTAGTTGCTGATTCAACAGCTAAAGAACCAAAAACAAGTTTAGAAATGACAACACCAGCTATTGAAAGTATGTTTATATAAATATATTATTTTAAATTTTTAAAATTTTTTTTTTGTTTTTAGCTTTTGTACAGCATTTTGATAGTTCATTTAATACAATGACTTATTTTCAAGAAAAACTTCAACAATTACTTGTTTCTATTGCACGTAAGAATATTCTATTTAGTATTTTTGTTTTTGAATTCAATTAATGTTTTCTTTTTTTTTTTTCTAGAAGAACGAGATACATATCGAACACTTTATCTTAAGGAACATGATCGTCGTTTAGCTGCTGAATTACGACTTAAAGAGAGTAACAATACAATAGCCTAGTCAATCAAAAAATTCTGTTTTTTTTTTTGTTTTTTATTCCCTCCCGAATCTATTTGTGCCAGAAAAAAAAAACTGTGATCTTTTACTCTTAAACGAAAACAGACAACTGCCAGAATCTTAACATTTTGTTCTTTTAACGAAAAACAAACAAAAAATCAAAGTCAACATTAATTGTTTTCTTTTTAATTGCAATATCCGTCTTTATTACATTTTGTGTGTGTGTGCGTGTGCTTTGTTTTATAGCTATGTTTTTTTTTTTTTGCTTTGTTCGAGTGTGTCTCTTCGTTTTCTTTTCTCTTCAGCAGTATAATTTTACTCACATTTGTTGTGTTGTGTGTAATTCTTTTTGCTACAATGACATGTGTTTGTATATCTTGTTCTAGTCATTTTTTTTTCGGTTTTATAACAGAAAAAAAAACAAGAACAACACGAACATTAAAATTGAATATAAATGAAAATTTTGTTGTGATTATTATAGCATTTTGTATTTAAAGATTTTGTTTTGTTTTTTAGAACTTTATAAATCTAAGAAAATAATCTTCTAGGTTTTTTTTTAAAATTCAATATGATTATTTTACAATGATTAAATGAAGAATAACTAAAGGAATATACGTCTAGACTATATGAGTCTCATAGAAATCTACTAATGGATATTCAAGAATAAATTGCACTGAATGTTGGTGCCTTCTTTTCTTACTTTCTAAGCATAAGATTTTAACGACCTTTTCAAAGTTTTCAAGGCTAGCGCTTATGAGAAAAACATTTGAAGCTGAGAATTGTCGATATTTTTGAGAGCATTTTGAAAAATCATATTTTCAGAAGCGAGACTTGTTCTATGAAATATTTATTATTATGTTGTCGAAGATAACAAAAACGATACTGTTTCTCCTAAATATTTTTCTAAAATTCTGAAACATGCATTCAGAAATGTAGAGTTTGATGAGATAGTTGAAAATTCACCAGAAAAATTATCACCAGATTTTTTTTTTTAGTCTTGAACGTTGCAGTTGTACGATTAAATAGCTAGAAAAAAATCGATAGCTTAGTCAAATCTCAATAGAATTCCAAATCCTTTTAGAGTTTTTATTAGAACACTGTATAGTATCCATAAGTAAAAACATCATTGAAACCAGAAGAAGGTAGCTGGAGAAATTCCCTCGCCAGTAGAACACAATGTGAAACAGTTATCAAAATTCACCAAAAAAAAAAATAGTTCCGAGTGATTGAACTATATTGGAGAAATGTTCAATTTAATTTTCTCATTGTTCATATAATAAAAGTAACTTTAAACATGTAAATTGACCAATGAACATTATTTAATAATAAAATTTTTGTTTGTCTTTTCTTCTGAGAATTTTTAGACATTTATCGTTTCCTTAACAAAATAGAAATCGAATAACAACAAAAAGAACAACAGAAAAAAAAATAGACCCATATAGAAACAAACAAGAGATTGCGAAAGTCAATTTCAAGAAAAAAAAAACAAATTAATCAAGTTGAATTTTTGTCATTAGAATCACTATCAATATCTAATAAACGAGCTTTCTGTTCAATAATTCTTGTATCAACATAAAATTCATTTGAATCTGGTTTGGAATTAGGTAAAAGTAAACAAAACATTAATCCAATAGTGGCAAGTAAAGCACCAAAAAGGAATGGAGGACCGGGAACATCACGGCTAAGCATTGATGAATAATTTAATTTGTCACTAATATGTATTGTTGTACGATTTGCAGATGTCGACATTGTTGATGTTACTGTTGGTACTGATTCATTTAAATTAACATCAAATAAATAAAAAATAAAACCAAATAGAGCTGGACCAAGACCATTACATAAACCACGTACACCATTAACCATACCTTGGACAAGACCTAAAACAAAAATAAATATAAAAAAAAAACGAATTTTTAATAATTTCTTACCTTGTTGATTATCTTTAGCGTAAATAGAAACAAATGCACTTATAGATGGATAAGTTACAGATGATAATGCTGCTAAACCACCGGCAAACCACATCACCCTAACATAAAAATCATTTATCAAATTAAAATTTTTTTTTTTCCTTTTTCTATCCTACCAATTTGATGTAGCTATTCCATAAGCTGCTAATTGAACAATTTGAAAAAATAATCCAACCATAATTGTTTCTTTCGAACCAAAATAACGTTGTAAACAAGCTAATAATGCTGTCTAAAATTAACATAATTATTAATTTTTTGAAAAAAAAAATAATAAAAGTAAATCTTCTTTACTTGAGCAATACATGAAAAAATACCAACAAATGCAATGAAATAAGCTATTTCATCTTCTGAAAATGCAAGCATCTATATAAAAATATAGCACATATATTAATTCAGGAAATATACAGTACGTATTAAAATTATTCAACAAGGTTTATTTTTCAATTTTTCTTCTGCTGTCATAAGCGTTTGAAAAGAATTCAACTAGCAGAAAATGATTTTCAACAAAAATATAAGGAAATAAAAAATGATTATCAGATTCGCAAAGATAAGGAATCTTAAAAAAAAGCAAAACTCTAGTTTTTCATTACCAAAAGCACGTAAACATAATTTTATTTACACTACATAGAAATTGTATTGAAAGTCAAAAAAATGGTTCTTCTTACAGGAAATTGGAGAAAAAAAAATCGACTTTAGCGTCTTCTTTAAGATTGTTGTATCTCAGCCAGATCAAAATCACAAAAAACTCGAAGATATTTCATTCTGTAAAGAATTATTTACTCTATCAGTCTATGTAGTCTAAACAAAATTATACATATGCGTTCGAAGTGCTGCAAAACTAGTCTTATAGTTTTCTGGAGTCTATTTTCTTGTATTCTTTTTGGAAATAATTTTCTACTATTTGAATTCTTTCTCACACTTACAGATAGCAGTGAGGAAAAAAATTGAAAATAAACCTTGTTGAGTAGTTTTAGTGCCCATTGTATATAAACATAACTTACTAATCGTAAATAAACAAAAAAACATGAATATTGTCCTGCTTCTATAAATGAATAATAATAAAAATAATTAATTAATTATATATAATTTCTTACCGGGAAGATAAGATAAAAGAACAATAAGACAAATAAGACAAATAAAACGATCATTTGTAATATTTCTAAGAGCCTAAATATATTTTAATAATATATTAAAATGAATATGAATATGAAAACATACTGCAAATGGATCAATTTTATCCCAAGATATTTTTTGATCTGTTCGTAATCGTTCCGGCAATGATTCGGGTACAACAAAAAAGATATATATTAAATCAAGAATAGCAACTACTGTACCTAATTAAACCAAAAAAAAAAAATCAAATAAAAAAGAAAAACAATAAAAAAAAATATAAACATACCAAGTGCAATAACAAAATTTTCACTATAAAGTCTTGCTAAATGAGCACCAATAGCTGGACTTGTAATTAGTGATGCAGCAAATGTTGCTGTTACTAGACCTAAAATAAAAATAATCATTTAAATAAATACACAACAGATGAAATTACACATACCATATGCAGTACTTCTGGAACTTTCATCAGTTACATCCGCAACATATGAATAAACAACGCTGAATGTCACAGAAAAAAGACCACTGATACTAATCAATGCAAAATACCACCTAAAAAACAAATTCAACATTATATCAATTATACTTCTGATCAGAAAAAAAAACCGAAGCAACATTTGATTTCAAATAGGTATCAATTAGCATAAACGTTGACAGAAGTAAAATGCAATGAAAAAAGATTTCACATATGTAGAAACAAAATCGATTCAACGATCAAGTCTCTTCAGCTTATAGACGAAATATATTTAAGCAAAGATTGGTTTTTAATAAATCTAATTGTATGATACCGTGATCAGTTTTACACTCAACTAAAATAAAATACTCGAGTTATTCTTTTAATTAACACTCACTTGAAACCAAACATTGCAATATATATAATTAGAAAAAAGAGGAGAAACTTTTGTCTAAGAATGTTTTATTTACATTGGGCTTATTTTCATTAATGGAATTGGACAACATGTGAAAAAGACTGTAATCAGTAAAAATGATTTCCTTCCCCATACATCCGAATAGGCACCAAGTAATGGTGAACTTAAGAATGTTAATAAACCTCTAAAGAAAAAAAAAGAGAACAAGAATTTGAAATCATAAAGATTATATATTATGTTATTTACTTTACTCCATGAATGACGCCATTCATTAGAAATGTATGAGTTGGAAATGTTCGATTGAGTGTCTGGAATAAATTATAAGTTTTTAAAATCAAGAAAAATAAAACATTAAACTCTCCTACCGAAATAACTGGATTCGTAAGAAGACCCCATGCAAAAAATTCAAGAAAGATTACAACGAGTCCATGATAAACACTTGGTTTACCAAAACCACCGGGCTAAAACAAAAACAATACAAAATTTAAGAAAAAAGATTATAGTAAAAAACATAATTTTTCTTAAATTTATCAAAACAAAAAGAATAAATGATATACTTTAATTATTCTATATCGTCTATTTTCAGATTTGACACATTTTTCTCCATCATTATCCGTATGTAGCGTTTCATCGAGATCGGTGACATGATCTGTCATGGCCGATGACGGAAGACGCCGTAAATCGTTTGATACCACTATTGTCGCCAGTGAATTATTCACTTATATATGCTTAGACAAATCAATAGAATAGGAAAATAACAAAAATGAACCAATAACACGACGAAAAAAAAAATATATTTTAATTTATATGAAAATATTTATATATAAAAAGGAAGACGGATTTCATTTAAAATAATATATTCTATTTCATATAAAATATGATAATAAGCACAAAAAAAAAACAAATATATATATATACATATATATATGAAAAATCTTACCAAATTACTACGAGCAATATGATTACTAGCACTGGTTAAACGACGACGCTTTTTTATGACAATCATAATTATGTTTAACCAGACCGAAGAATAAAAATATTGTGATGTGTTCTTTTTTTCTCTGTTCCACTTCAAAAATGCTCGTCATATATTCTAAGCCACACCTTATTTTCTCTACGATAAAAAGTGCCCCTAACACACCACCTGATAACAACTGATGCGACCCCCTACAAAAAAGAGAAAGAAAAAAAATGCAATTGGAACATAAATTCAATGATTCATCAAAATTAGTTTCTTCTGCATGTCGAAGATTTCTATTGGAAATTTGTCTTGACTAATACGATAATTTGATAGAGAGCGTTAGAGAAATCATCTCAAAGAATATATATTAACAACAAATCATCAAATAACAATGATCAATAATTTTTCTTTTAAAATCTTTTCTAATAAAAAAAAAAGAAGCAAAAACTAATACTTACTCATCAATCTTTCATTTTTAATAAATCATATTGTTTAGATTTTGAACGCTTTTTTTTTTCTGAACAGATGCAAGCGTGTTGCATATCTCGTTTAACTTCAAACACAATGAAACGAGCATGTCCTATTGTACGAAAATTATTACAAGCAGGTTAATTAATTGTAATTATATAAAAATAAACTATCATATCTTTATTAGAAAGTTCACGTACAACAAATTTATTTCGTTGTTCATCAACAGGAACTGATCAACAAAAACCAAATGATGAGAAAAAGAATAATATGACAAATTTAATTTATATTCTTGGAGGATTAACAGGTGTTGGTATAATTTATTCTGTGGTATGTTTTTTTCTTTAATGTTGATTTATTTATTATTAATTAAATATTGAATTGTTTAAGTTTCGAAATCGAAAAATTTCTCGAGAAAAACAACAAGCATTTGAAAAATATGATGAAACTAATAAAACACTTGTTGAAAAAGTTAAAGATTTACAAGATCGACCAGCATTTGGTAAGATTATTTTTTTTCTCTCATAAAGAGAAGTCATTTTTTTTTGTTTTATTTTTAAGCTGAAGAAACTGCAAAATTAATTAAAAAAGATGAATTAACACCAAATATTCCAAATTTTGCTCAATATTTAATTATTGGTGGTGGTGCAACAGCTATGAGTGCATTTAAAACTATTCGAGCACATGATGCAACAGCTAAAGTTTATTTTATTTTACTTCATGGATTTATATTTCATCTTATTCTATTCAGGTCCTTGTAATAAGTTCAGAAGCCTATATGCCATATATGCGTCCACCATTATCAAAAGATATTTGGTATACAGATGATGAAGATCTTATTCAAAAACATTCATTTAAACAATGGAATGGAAAAGAAAAAAGGTTTTTTAAAAATTAATATTTTATTTGTATTATTAAGATTTTAGTTACTTTTTGCTTCTTTTAGTTTATATTTTTTTGATAATGAATTTTATGCAGATATTAAAACATTGAATGAACAAGAGAATGGTGGTGTTGGAGTTGTTCTTGGAAGAAAAGTATGATTGAATATTAATTATATGAAAGAAACAAGAAAATAAATTTTTATTAAAATACAAAAAAATCTAGGTTACTAAATTGGATTTAAAAAATTCTGTAGCAAAATTAGATAATGGATGGGAAATATCATTTGAAAAATGTTTAATTGCTACAGGTGGACAACCAAAAACTATAAAAATATTTCAAACAGCATCAAATCGTTTGAAAAGCAAATTAACACTTTATAGAGGAGTAAGTGTTAGTTTTGATATTAACTCTGTGCACTATATTGACATATGATTGACGAACCATTCTATGCTTCATTGAATATTTTTTTTTTTGTTCTTTTCTTTCTTCACCTACTTTGTTTTTTTCGCTGTATGAGTCTTTAATTTTTTGCGTTTCATAAAATACGAATAGGAAAATGAAAAACAAAAGTGCAAACGAAGCAGCCTAAATGCTTATATAAATAGTTGCGAACATACAAGCCATATATATTACTTATTCTTTCAACGTTGTTTCATACATCGCTAGCATTTCTGTCCTTTGTTTACATGATTCATACCTGTATATATATATAAAAATCATAACAGTAAAATTATTTTAATGTTAAACGAATCAACATTATCGACAATTCTACTTCGTATTGAACATTTATTCGATGGTCAATCATCATCACCAACATCATCATCATCATCATCACATAAAATATTACAAAGAAATACTGAAAATTTATTTCCTATTTCAACATCAGATGACTTTCTTTCTGATCTTACTCTTAGTAATGATATTGTTGATGAACTAGATTGTTATCTAAAAAATGGTGATGATCTTTCTAATAGTAGTCATACATCATCACCAATAATTCCTCCATCATCTATTTCATTAATACAACAAACATCATCTCAATTTGAATTTATATTAAATGCTTTAACATCATCATCAGCAAGAATTAACGAAGAAACAACAACTTATTTAAATCAAGGTCAACCATATGAAATTAAATTTTGTGTCAATAATACATCACCATCAGAAAATATTCTTCCAACTTTTTATCGTTCTATATTACGTTTATGTTTTTGGGATAAAATATTACAAAATCAAGAACGTGAATTAATACAAAAATGGTTAAATGAATATCAATCAACATCATTATTTGATATTGATATGAATTTAACATATGGAATTTTATCAATAATACGTGCAAGACAAATACCAAATGCTGTTGAAATTGTTTGGGATACATCTACAACACCATCATTATTTATTCGTTTTAAATGTACATCAACTGATTTTGCACATAAACGACATGGTGGTGAAAAAGGTATACCATTACGTATACAAATAGATACATATAATGAAAATGATGTTGATGATATAAAACATTTATATTCATGTTGTTGTAAAATTCAATTATTTCGTTTAAAAGGTGCACAAAGAAAAAATAAAGCTGATAAAATCCGAATTGAAAAATTAAATATTGATCAACGTCGACAATATCAAACAATACTTGAACATACTATATTACAACCATGTATTGTTTTACCACTTTATACACTTAATCTTCTTAGTCTATCTTATTCACCAGATGATTTATCAAATGTTTATACACAATCTACAATGACAACAGAAAATATAACAGTAGAAAATGAAAATTGTAATAAGAAATTACAAGAAAAACGAAAGAATAATGTCGGATATTTATCATCGTCGTTATCAGATATAAAACATAGTTATTCGGATTTGCAAAATAATGAAGTTAAAATAACGACAAAAATTACTGTACAATCATCATGTGAAGAAGTATTGAATTGGTTAAATAATAATAATTTTTCTTCAGTTGTTAATCGATTTCAACATTATACAGGTATTGATCTTTTACGATTGACTATGAATGATATTCGTCGAATATGTAATGGTGATGATTCTATTAGTATTCGTCTTTATAATCAATTACATGAAATTGTTGTAGCACCATTAAAAACTCTTTATGTTAAAACTTCTAATACCAATATTTATTCCGCTATTTATTTACATACATTAACTAGACATGAATTGGAAAAAAAACTTTTCGAATTAATTCAACAAACTCAAAAAGATGAATATAATCTAGTGTTTGAATTAGATAAGATTAAAATAAACATAGACAACGATGATGTTGTTAAATATTCTTTACTTGATAAAGGTCAATTTGATTTAAAAATTTATCCTTGTGAAATAATTCTTTGTTTGATAAATAATTCTGTATAGTTAAAAGTTTTTTTTTTTTTTTTTCTATCTCACTAGTCATGATCGTATTTAATTGTAATCTACATTATTTTATTTTATTTTTTCTTTTAGATCGACGATTTTCTTTCATTAAAAAAAATTGTTGATAGTGGTGCTGATATTGCCATTGTTGGTGGAGGATTTCTTGGTAGTGAATTAGCATGTGCTTTAGCTAATCGAGTAAACGAGCATACTAAAAATGGAAAACCAAGTGGAAAAATTGTTCAACTTATGCCAGAAAAAGGTAAACAAAGGATTTTGCCACTATCTTGAACCAGGATAGTATGTATATATATATATATGATTTTGTAGAGCAATTTGCGGCAAGTCTAATATCATATAAGAAATCAAGTCTTCGTCAAACTATGATATGTTGAGGACCCATATACTGATTATAATCTTTGAGGAATATATATAGTACTCATAGACATTAGTCCCTAAGATGTCCTACGAGAAATTTATGCAAAATTTTTTAGAATTGAGACCAATATATTGACAATATTTTAACAATGTTCAACGGTCCTATTAAATATTTTTATATACCAATAATTAGTACAACATTCCTAATGAACTAGTATAATTAATTCAATAAATGGAAAAATTCTTTGGTCTCCAGATCCCTTGAGGGATGAATGGGAATATGGAAAAATTTCTTTTTAAAATGAACATAAGATATTTCTAGATTCTTTTAGAGTTTCATCTATAAATCAAGCCTGGATATTCGGAATAAAAATTTGAAAAATACAAAATACAAAATAATAGATCACCTTCCTGCAACCGTATACCTGTACTTCCCTCCAGGCATCTAAAGGTTAAAAAGTTTGCTTTTTTTTATTTATGAAGGTTTTATTCATATCAATTCATCAGAGATGCTGTGCTAATTATCGATACATAGAAATTTTGATAGGACGGTTGAGTATTGTTAAAATATTGTCAATATACCGACTTCTCTATATAGAAAAACAGGTTATTCTAGAGAATAGTCTTACAAGTTGACAATGAATTCCTCCTGTTACCTGTAAAACATATAGAGCTCGATAGCATGTAGTTTTTGAGAAAGTTTCATGCTGATGCTTACTTGTTTTGTGGCACAGAATTGAATACACTTGAATATTAAGTAGTCCAAAAATAAATTAGACGTAAGAAAAGGAACCATTTTTAAGTATGAAGCAAACAACGATGAAAACGATTGATTATAGAAAAATCAAAAAGCACCTATAACTGTATCGAACTGAATTCTAAAACATTTTGCATAAGTGTCTCTTAGAACATCTTACGGACCACGATGTCTACGAACACCAAGAAGGAAAAACTGATTTCATGATTCAATTGATTCTGCATGATTTTACTGACCTTGAAACAAGATCAGAAAGCTGCTTCCAGGCCTTCAAAATCATTGGAATCACTCAGAATTACTTTGAGTCACATGGAATTGGTGCATATCTAATTCCATGTGATTCCAAGTGATTCTGAGTGATTCTGAAGGTCTGGAAGCAGCTTTTCCTCCTTGACGAGCACCATATATTAGGGATGTACAGCTCACACTCATGTGAGCGTGAGCGCTTCGGTACTTCGAATATGCGAGTCACCTATAAGATTCGATCCGTTTTCACTTGTGTTCATTAAAGCTGTACACTCCCGCCATCGACCAATCAGACTCGAGAAAGATGTTTCTCAGCTATTGTAAGAATAAAACATACTGTTGTTCGGATCATATGAAAGAGGACCTCGGATAGCCTTCGGATCAGCCCGCACAACACCATGTTTTGTCCTTACAAAAGAGAAAAAAATCGACTAAAATCCGATTGGCCATTGATCAATCAATCACACTTTAGTAGAGTTTTCCTCTATTGTGAGGACAAAATATCGTGTTGTTCGGACCGATCAGGAGGTTCTTTGAGACCTTCTTTTATTTGATCTGAACAACACTATTTTTTGTCCTTACAATAGCTGAAGATCAGCTTTCTCGAATGTGATTGGTCAGTAGTGTGGTGTCCAGCTCAGATTGATGAGCGCCCATGCGGTTGAGCTGTACATCTCTGCCATATATACGTATTTCTCCAGGATAATAACCAGTACACGGATATTCAGCAAATCAACATTTGAGAAAGACTTGATTTCTTTAACACTATTCGATTCGTCGTAAATTGTTCGACAAAACTATATATATATATATATATGATATCCTGATCCAAGATAAGTCACCAAATTCGGCGATATCCTTTAATAAATGATTCAATTTATCTTGTATTATTTTATTAGGTAATATTAGTAAGGTATTACCAGAATATTTGAGTAAATGGGCAACAGAACGTGTTCGAGAAGGTATTATTTTTTTGATTTTATTATTTCTATTTTAATTCTATAGTTTATTCTAAATAGAGGGTGCTGAAGTATTACCAAATGTTGAACTTATTAATGCTTCAATTCAAGATGGAAAAATTAATTTAGCTTATATTGATCCAAAACAACCACAAAAAACAAGTTATATGACGACTGATCATATTGTAGTTGCTGTTGGTATAGAACCAAATACTGACTTAGCTAAATCAGCTGATTTAGAAATTGATCCTGATCAAGGTGGTTTTCTAGTTAATGCTGAACTACAAGCTCGTCATAATGTTTGGGTTGCTGGTGATGCAGCATCTTTTTATGATATTAAATTAGGTCGACGTCGTGTTGAACATTATGATAATGCTATTGTTAGTGGAAAATTAGCTGGAGAAAATATGACAGGGGCTCATAAACCATATTGGCATCAATCAATGTTTTGGTCTGATTTGGGACCAAATGTTGGATTTGAAGCTATTGGTTTAACTGATTCAGATTTACAAACTGTAGCTGTTTATGCTAAACGACAACCAGAAGATGAAGAACCACAAGAAGATAATGAAGGAAATCGAGAACAAAAAGAAGTACCATCAACAGCTAATGAATTAAAACATAAAATACCAGAAAGAAAAACACCGACAACAACAATGGACAATAAAAATGATTATAGTAAAGGTGTTGTGTTCTATTTAAAAGAAAATAAAGTTGTGGGTGTTGTTCTTTGGAATATATTTAATCGAATTCCTATTGCACGAAAGGTAAAATAAGACAACAAAATATTAAATTGAATTTGAAATTTCAATTTTTTTGTTTTAGATAATCAAAGATCAACAAGAAATTACTGATTTTCAGGAACTTGCGAAACTTTTTAATATTCATCAAGATTAGTCTAGTGCTTTTCTTTTTCTATTTCAGTGATTTACACTGATAGTTACTTATATGCCACATGATCTTTCCTATTTAACTTTAGGTTAAATCTAAACTTTTGTGATTTGAAATAAACAAAAATACTATTTCAATTTTTCACGAATTCATGATTTCATTTTCATTTCAATTCGATGCCTATCATTTACATGTACAATGAAACCTGTATTAGTTGAACCACTCGCACTTTGAACAAAGTGTCGGTCTTATGAAGCAATTTTTGCTGAAAATATATCTTCTATAGATAAACATTTCTCAATAGTAAATACTTTTCAGAAGTTCCAACGGTGTTCATCTACGAAAGATTGTACTATATTAAAATTATTCTAAAATAAACACAATAATTTTTACTAGAAATATTTTCAATTCAATCGATTATAAATAATAAAAAGAACGCTATATTATACTGAAATTTTTGAGTGAGAAACTGACTTGATCAATTTTCTCAGCAAATGTTTTCATTTTACTTTGTTGCGATAGATCGAAATATAAATTTTTTTGTTACATATTCTGTTCGTTTTTTGACTTGAATTGTCAATAAAATATGAAAGCTTTAAGTGAAGAAAATTATGAAATATAGAAAAATGATCAATACTTCAATGTTGCATTAGTGAAAATTAGACATGCAAGCTGAGCAACTGATCCGCCGCCACTGTGACTCCAAAAAAGAGACTCAATTTTCGAAAACTTTCAACACTCAAGATCACTTTTCGAGTATGTTCTTCTTATAAAAATAAAGCAAAAAGAAATCTACTTTTAACTGACTTTTTATGATTTAAAGTTAATTAAAATCAAATGAAATCTATCTTTGAAGCTGAAAACCAATTTTTAATCAGCTCCATCCAGAAATGACCTTTTTTTAACCTATTTTTTTTTGTCACTTGTTCTGTACGAATAAGTACTTTTTGGTATAGTAACTCGAAGTAATTATGTAGCTGTATATATATATCAAATAGTGAAAAAATGTTTTGACTAAAACTTTTTATTAGATCGACCTCAGCCGATAAGTATTTCATACTTGACATCAGAATACTTGGTGTAGCAAAGCCACGCAGTTTTAGCTAAAATCTCGAGTCATCACTTAGGGATCTTCCCTCGTTAGACAGAAAGAGAATGAAAATTTAGATCATACGAATTTCAAACATCTAGTAATAATATCGACTTGTTTCTTAATAAAGGTCTCATATATCCAACTCATGAAATGTATATTGTGTAAATGAATCCATAAATAGTATCAAATAAATGGGGATTTCTTAAAGTTAATATGTACCAAAAGATGCGAGTAGTTTACCAAGACTCTTCACTATTCACATACCCATGGATTAGTTATTCTCTTACTCTTCGAAGCTTTTTACGTCGGTATTGGGTTTGTCTGAAGAAAAATGTTGCACAAGTGATCAGACTGAAAATTCTATTGGCTAACTCGATTTACAATTAATAATTTCATTACAAAAGGCTCATGATTATACGTAACCATATGAAAAAATCCAAAACTCTCCATTCTTACATCATTATCACCCTCATTTACTATATATTTACAGAACTCATTTGATGTCTACAAGAAGTAAACTTATTCTCAGAAAAAAATGGGATTTTTGCCTATCCAGAAACTTTTCTTGAGTTCCCTCGAGATTTATTTATAGCTCAATAGTCAAAAGTCATAGAAAAACCTTAAGCACATATTCTGAAAGAGCACAAAACTCTGATTCTAATACATTACTTCTCACTCTTTTCAATGCATTGATATAAATGAAAAAAGCTAAATATTCTATCGTGAAACTTTCGGCTCATCTCTTATATATTATGGTTTGCTGTGTACACTATATTTTAGTTCTTATCCAGATCAATTATATCCTTAACTAATTGACATGATTGACAGTCGGGAACAGCATAGAATATGAGATTGTCGTCGATCAACAACATCATCTATACTTTTTTTGCAAAATAATTATGTGAAATGAAGGCTGAACAAAATTGATGATAAAAAAACACTCATCTTTTTCAATGATTTTTTTCTCATGTCAAAAACAAGACATTTGGATGATATAATTAAATCAACAATTCCTTAGAATTCAATTAAAAAGGAATGTATGAAATTTATTTAATAAAATCATGTATATGACAGTTTTTCACATATGAAAGAAGAAAAAAGAATTCTAAATTGAATAATATGAAACTCTATTCTCTGATTTTCTACGTATATATATTTTTTGTTAATATCAAAATGCACAATGAATTTTGTTCATAAATATGAAAAATAATAATAATATATCAAACTTCATAAATCTTCATCGAATATAATGCGTCTAAAAGAAAAATGAATTCGTTAATAAAGAATGAAAAACAAATAGTTCTTACTTTAATGCCGGTATTAAGTTCGGTGCTCGATAAATAAGTGAATGTCCATAACCACCATGATGAAATGATATCATATCAATTGTAAAATGAAGTAATTTTTTCTTACTTCTATTATCATCACGTATAGTTAAACCAGCTTGTAATAATTGTTTACTATGTTCATAAGGTATTGTATAATCATCATCAGCATGTAAAAGTACCAATGGACAATTAAGATTTGATAAATGACTACGTGTTTGAAATGAAAGTTTACTTATACGTAATGCTTTTTCAGTTAAACCATAAAACCATGGTTGCCAACGAAATAACTATAAATTAAAAACAAAAATTTATTTACAAAAAAAAAAAAAAAAAAGAATCTATTTACTAATGAAAGATAATGTGTTTGTAAAGCTTGATGAATATTGATAAATGGTGCTTCCATAACAATACCAGCAAAACTTTTACCTAAATAACAAAATAGATAAAAAAATAAAAATAAAACAAAAAATTATATTCATACTTTCATCATCGGATAATCTTGCTGCTAATTGACAAGCAATAGATGAACCAAGTGATTGACCCCATATATATATTTTTCTTTGACCATTAGTTATATTATGTAACCAATCATATACATAACGAGCATCTCTAATTAAACCTTCTTCTGTTGGTTCACCAGTTGAATCACCATAACCACGATAATCAAATGTAAAAACATCATATTTTAATTCGCTACGTAATTTTTGACACATTCCACGACGAGTAAATATTGAACTACAAAAAAAAACAAAAGAAAGACAAAAATTAAATATTTTATTTTTCTCAAATAAACACAAATTTATTTATTAAATACCGATCAAAAGCATTGCCATGAAAATAAATAATTATTGGAATAGTTGATCGTTGTGATACAATATGTTTTTGAAAATAATCTTCATCTGTAGTATATGGCTGATCTTGAACAAGTGGAGAACGATAATGCCTAACAATATTAAAATTAACAACACATAATACACACAAGATTGATTAATCAATTTCAGTAACAATATTGAAAATTGATACAGAAACAAATCTATTGATTTCAACTGATTCTTGTTTAAAGAAAATAATCTTATGAGATTCTCTTAATACGAGTCAAATATTACTTATTCATTGTGCTGTTTTATTTAAGGAAACCCATCTTTTGAATGTTAATATCAAAATTTTTTCGATTTTTTGTTTCTCATAGCTAAAATACCTTCAAAGTGTTCTCTATCAAATGCCATGTGCGATTATTCTTTACATGCAAAATTCTCCTAATGAAAATGATGATTTCTCATTCAAAAAAGTCTTGATACATATTCTCAAAATTAATTTTTGAACAAAAAAAAATGAAGTCTTCTCGCACACAGTATGCTCGATTGGGCTCAAATTGGGGTACATGCTTTTTTTTTCTTCTTCCAAATGTTGTTCCTACAAAATTCAACAGCATTTAAAAAATTAGTACCATTGAAAAAAAACACGTTTTTTTGACGGTACTTCCAGTCTTTTGTTTTCTCTGAGCTCTACGAACGATATTTTTTGAAAGGAAAAAAAACTACGCTCTTCCAATTTGATTCCAGATTTCATAAAAAAATAACAGCTCGAAAAAATGAAGTATAGAGTTTTGCGGGGAGATCTCTGGCGAGTTTTGGTCTTTGCAATACTCATATCTTCTTGTAATAACCATAGACTCCAGGAGAGCCAACCCGATCTTGAGGGAGGGAGGCAGAGTCAACCCTTTGGTCTCCATCTAAAGATATCGCAAGAAACGAAATCTGTTTCATTCTGTTATTATCATTCTCTCTATTAAGTTTAATAACTTACCAAATACCAATGCGAACTGTAGGTTCAACATCCAAATAAAAATTAAACACACGATCAAGACCAAATTTTTCCGGTTGAGTAAAATTAGCACCTGACGTCACTATACAAAAAAAAACAGAAATGAAGTATTTATCAAATGGAATATATCTTACAAATATTCAAAAACACAACATGTTTGACACTCGTTGGATAAACAATAAGAATGATTGGTAAAGCTAATGAAGCTAATATATATAAACTCACTAAGATAAGAGTTATTTTAATGAAAATTGTACTATTCGAAAATAAAAAAAAATGAAAAATATTTCAAAAATATATTTTAATACACTTACCTAAATTTCGACCAGCAACGATTAGCACTTGGTTCAGTCATTTTTTTAAAAGAATCTACAAATAGGTTTATTTACAAAGATTAAATGATTATTTATTTTTGTAAAAAAAAAAAGCAATGAGAAAAATAACGAGAATTTTTCAAACATATGATTTATGTAGCACATTAAATTCAAGAATTTTTCGTTAAAGGTAAGCGTTTGAGAAATGCGATATCACTAAAATGAAAAAAATAAAAATATTGATCTCAATTAAAAAAACGTTTATTTTTCTTTTTTATTTACCTAACTAATTCTTGAAATTTTGCATATGAATAAATATGATTATGTCCACAATTTGCTGAACGTGGAACAGTTATGAAACGGACAGGTGGTAAATTTTTATCACGATGAATTTTAACATAATCTTCAATCTAGGAAAAAAACAAAAGAACGATATATTTTCTTGAAAAAGAAAATCTTTTAATAAATCTACTAATTGAGCATGATGATAAGGTATAACAGCATCATCTTCTGAATGAATAATTATAATTGGTAATGGAAGAAATGAAATACTAAAAATGAAAAAAAAAAAAAAAAAACATTTTTTTTTAATGAATTTATATGAATATTTATTATTCATACATTTCATTATTTGGAAAATTGATTTTAACAGCTGCTAAAGAATCAAGTGCAGCTTGCAGAAAATATGGATTGATTTTTAATATCTAAATAATAAATTAATTCTAACACGAAAACTTCTCCAAATATCAAATCAATTTGATATCTGAAAAAGTTCCTTCGAAAGTAGATAAATATTAAAACATACTCGTGTAATTGGATATGAAACAAGAGCTTGAATTGTATTATAAAATGGTGCTTCGAGTACAACACCTGATGGTTTTTTTAAATCTAAATTATTCGAAAAAAAAAAAAGTCAAAATATTTAATTGATCAGAAAAAGGAAAATTTCTATACCAGAATGATTTTGAAATAATTTATTCATTGCCCATAATGCAACACCAGTACCCATTGAATGACCCCATAGAGTTATTGGATTTTGAGGACAAACTTGACGAATTACATTAACGACATGTATTACATCCTGAGCAAAACCATCTACAGTTGGTATACCAGTTGAATCACCATAACCACGATAATCAAGAGCAATAATTTGATTACCAAAAGTACTCATCATTCGATAATGATTTGATCGATAACGTGTTGCTCTAAAATGAATTTTTAATTTTTTGAAATTTATTTCTATGTTCATTTACCTTGTACCATCTTGTCCATGCAAATATATAATTATAGGAAGATCATCAGATTTAACATATTGTTTAAGATGATCAGCAAGTGTTGATAAATTATGATCAATAGTGATAATGGGTGGCAATATATACCTAGACAGTAGAGAAATCATAATCGGAATTTACTTAAAAAATTGAGAATGTCAAAAAATTCTTAAACCTATTTATGAACAAATTCAAAATTAAAATTGTTTTATGACTGATTGATAAGTTAATTAAATGAACATAAAATCATGGATTGATATTAGGCTCGCCTGAGATAGGGATGTATCAATTCCTAGAGCATGATGTTAAGGATGATATTTTATTCCTTATTAAGAATGAAGTTCCTGTGGATTGTTCATATTAACCATGATTAATTCTTTTTGCTCTATTCGAAGTTATAGTCAAAATACAAGTTTCGGAACTAGTCAAAAATTCACATTTTTTTAGTTTTTTTTGACTAATTTCAACTGATTTTGAACCTTGTATTTTACATTAGACAAAACTTAAGAATAGTTTTGAAAAGAGCATTCAAAACCGATCACAACTAGCATGAAGAATCGCTTGAAATTTTGGTAATTCTTAATACTAGTCATGTGTTTTTTTGTAAGCACGAATAAACCAATTCCTAGCGATTTTTCATGCTAGCTGTAATTAATTTTGAATGCTCTTTTCGAAACTATTCTTAGGTTTTGTCTAACGAGAAACACACGTCTAAAAATCAGTTGGGATTGATTGAAAAAAAATATATTAAAAAATGGAAATTTTCGACCAATTCCGAAATTTATGTTTCGACTACAGCTTCGGATAGAGATGATTATAGTTGATATGAACAATCCATAGAAATCTCATTCTTAATAAGAAAAAAATAATGCCATCTTTAACATCATGTTCTAAGAATTGACATGTATTAAAAATATATTTCTTTTACAAAAAAAGGTTTCTAAACGATGGTACTGAACAATCACTTCAATTATTTATCAGAACATTGAAAACAGTTTTATGATGATAATGATCACGAGTTTAATAGCTGTCAGACAAACCTAATGTTTGTAAAAACCGTATGAAAACTACGATAAATTGTTCTTATGGAACCAAAAAATAAGATGTATTTATCGGTATTCGAACGTTATGAAGATTATTATTTGCAAGATACGCATATTTTCCTTGAGAAGAGAAGTTAAATTCAGATCGAGTGACCCATGTTGTATCTCCGAAAAGACATGAATTATAAATTTTAAGATTTAAACTTCAAGTTAGTCCGAACTTAATCTTAATTTTTGAAATTTTGTCAAATTTCAAATTTTATTGCAAACAAAATCTTTAAGATTATTCTGTTTAATTCGAAATTTCAGCAAGAATACTCATAAAATTTTCTTAATCTTATAGAATATCTTCAACATTCTCTATTTTTTTCAATGTTTAACATCATACATATGATTTCTAAATGTCATTATTTAAAACTTAACATACCATATTCCAATTCTAACATTTGGTTCTGTTTGTTCATAAACATTAACAGCATTTAATCTGAATGCATCTGGTTTTGTTAAATCAATCCATGGATAATATCGAGCTATTCAAATTAAAGAAACATCAAAATTAAATAAGATTATAATGATATTTACACCATGTTTGAAAAAACATTTTTGTTAAAATAATATCACCATATAAACGAAGAAAAATCGGACTTAATACAATCAATGATATAATTATAGTAATCATACTAACAATCCATCGTATGAAACTAAATATAAAATAAATATTAGGCAATTTTACACAGTATTTATTAATTGGTTTTTTTGTTTTTACATTTTTTTAAAAAATGATAATTTTGATTTTTTCTTTTGTCGTTCTATAGTCATCGATCTCGAAGAATAACACAAAGATTAATAAACTAAGACTTTTCAAACAAAAAAAAAAAAAACAAAACACGTTTATTAAAATTTATGATAAAATAAAATATAGTAAAAAAAATAAATTTTTTTTTTAAATTGCTTTTAATATGAGATTTGGTACATCGAAAGTTTGATCATCACAGAGAACAATATCATAAATATTTTTATAAACTTCTAATTTTGTTGACGTACTATAATTTAAATATCCTATTTTGAGTATATGTTTTAGATTTTTCATTCCACCAATCATTCCAACATCACCAAGAGTATCACCCAAAAGAATAACATTTGGACGATTAAGAATTGAATGATAATAAGGTGTATGATGAATTTCTTGTTCATTTTTATTAAATGTATGAATAAGTTTTTTATTAAATGAGTTTGTATTTCCATTTGTATCAAATTGAATAAAATTTGAAATAATGTGTGATAATTCATGATTATGTTTAAATTCAGGAATTTCTTTTTCAAGAAAAATTTCAATAACATCACCTAAAATTCAACATTTATGTCAAATTATTAATCAAGAAGGATTTCTTTACCTAACCCAGCTGAAAAAATGAGAATAGGAGTATCACTACATAATAAATCCGTAATGAATTTATTTACACCTTTTTTTAATTCTAGTTTTGATTGATAAACTAGATTACGTAACATTGATTTATCAAGAGTTGATGAAATAATAAGTGATTGAGCTTTATGCCACCATTCAATCATATAAGGAATTTTTTCTTCTACACTCATAGAAACATCAAGTTCAATTGGGTGATATTTTGAACGTAATTGATCAGCTTGAATACGAATTAATGAACCATCGGGTAACTATATGAAATTAATTTCAAAATTAACCTATTGATAATTTATTCTCAATAAGAATTTAGTTATTAATATTTGTAAAAATAATGAATTTCTTTTTTTTTTTTTTAATTCTTATAAATTTTTCTTTCTCATCATTCGCATAGAAAACTCTTATTTTATGTTTCAGACGAAAAAAAAAAGTAATATTCTAGATAGGATATTATTGTATGTATTTGTTTAAAATAATCAACTATTTGATATATATTTATCAAAAAATTATAACCTGATTAAAAGACCATGATTAACATGAAGAAATGTCAATGTAATTTGCTTCATAGTTTTTTTTTTACTGCGTAACTGATTTTCAAATATAAATATTTGACAACGAAGAATCAATATTGTCTTTAGTTTAAATATATTCTATTCACAATATTTCTTCTACTTATCTTAATTACTTGATGATTTTGAATCATTTTTATTACATGTTTCTACATGTAATTCCTATCCTCGAAATTATGAAAACTATTCATAAATGCTTTAATCTACATAACTAATATTCTATATCGAAATCATGACATAAGGACGTCATACATTCCTGTAAATCATATTTAAATATACGTATATAATAGAGTTTATCTTTGTTCAATATTTGGGAAGAGGACTTCAACATTATGTTTGAAAGTAATTCAATTGAATACAAAGTGTACAATACTCATTGCATAGAACTAGTTTTTCATTTATGATAAACGTTCGCTATACAATCTTTGTTAACTATTATGACTGAGATTTTTCTCAACGATTAACTAACATTGAAACAGAACTGGCTGAATGTGAATTTATGGGAATACAAGAAACCTAAGATATACCAGAAGTAATGATATCGATAGTATAATATCATAAAAAATAATTCGAGAAAAATTTTTTGTATACATACTGATGGTACAAACAGTGTTCTGCATATTTCATCATTCTATTGTTACAGCTAAGGTCAGTTGTAATATAAAGATCGTCGTTAGTAATACAATGATCTTTGTTCGATATATTCAGATGTTGTCTAGGTTATACATCTTGAGAATCGAACTTCATGTTCAATCTCTTTTTGATTTTCATTGAATCATTTCGATTATCTTTCAAATTTTCTGCAGGTTGAAGTCTAGTTTTCAAAACTAAAACAGAGCTTCATATATAACTTTTATTTAAATAGATAATGCAATGTACACTTCAATATAGAAGTGAAAATTTTTCTTATCGATTTAAAAAGAAAGATAAAAAGTTTTCATCAAAATTATGATATCAATTGAAGAAATATAAAGCACTGTTTGTGCTATTAATATACAGGATGCCCTAAAAGTTATATTATTGAAAAAAATTCTATATCTCCAATACGATTCGAGCAAATGAGCTGATTTTTTTATCAATGATAGAGGCATGTACAAGCTTTATATCCATAAAGATATGTCTAGAGAGATCCTTTGTTAAGTATCACTATTGACCACAATAAAAGAATTTGACTCTTTCACAGATAGGAAAAAGACAATATACGATAAAAAAAAGATCATTTTATCAAGAAAAAATGTAAATACTCACTCAAATTTTTTTTCGTTATTATCAAATACATATCTTGATTCTTTATTGGGATGAAAAAAAAAAGAATATCAGCATGCAACAATCAATAGATTAGTTTATATTCTTCAAAAAATTAAACAATACTTTAGCGTAAATGTTCAAATTGTTTGCCTTCTGTGTTGATACACATCTGACAACGATTAACTATAGAACAACAGATTGCTTGGCATAATTCGATGTTATTATAATGACTTCAGATGATCTATATCCTATATATATACTTCTCTAATCTTCGATTTAAACTTCTTTTGACATTATTAAACTAATTTTTAGATTTAAAATATGCTTAAATTCTTACTGTAACTCGATCGTCATTTTCAATAACAGCATATGTTGATGGTAAAACAACTCCATTTTTTTCATACATAGTTAATGTAAAATCAAAATCAGCTACAACATGTAACATTTTTCGTCCATCATTTATTAATGAATGAATAGTTTGTTCAACATAAACTCGTTTATCATTATGTATATGTACATGTGAATTAGTTTTAAGAAGATTTTCAATAAAATTCATTTATCTGAAAAAACATGAAATTAAAAAAATTACAGTATATAAAATAATTATTACGAAATCGTGTTTTTTTTTTTTTGTTTTCACTATCAAAACAAATCAATAACAAGAAAAATATTAGAGCACCGGAAGAAGTTTTCATTATTACAAAGCTGTTGTTGCTATTGTATTACCATCATCATCTTTATCATTAATCCTAACTTTATTTAATGATTTTTTTGATTCTAATATTGATGTTAGTAATCCTCGATAATTTTCATAATATTGAACACGAATAAAATTTTCATCTCGATATAATTTTGTCATCATGGCATCGAATGATTCAAGCTCAGATAAACTAAATAAATGCCATTGAAGAAGAATATCATTAGATGATGATGCTTGAGAATAAACATGTAAAAATGATGGTATTGGCCGTTTTAATAATGGATTTGGAGGTACAATTGGTTTTTTTGCTGATTCACGATTGTTTACTATAAAACTGAAAATAAAAGAATTGATCCTTGTTGTTTTTTTTTTATTATTAAACTTACTCTGATTGTTGTTGAAAACGTCTTTGTGAAAATAAACTTCGTTCTTGTTTATCAATATTATTTGAATCATTAGTATTTTCTTCCTCTTCATTAACTGTATCAGTTGTATTTAAATGAGGTGTCAATCGACGATGAGTTTTTTCAATTGATCGACCTGCTTCTTCAACACTTTTTCTAACAAAAAATAAAAAATTTAATTTAATTAATAAGAGGGGAAATGCATAAGAGGTCAAATTGACCCACTAGTACTTTTCTTGACCAACTCCATTGAATCGTATATAAATGAAAAGAGTATGTTTAGATTAGAAGTGCATAGCTCACGTTCATACTTATGAGCAGCTCATATGAGCGTGAGCACGTCTTCTGTACTTCGAATATGCGAATCATCTATAAGATTCGATCCGTTTTTGCTTGTGTTCATTAGAGCTGTGCAGCTCAACCGCATGAGCGCTCATCAACCTGAGCTATACACTTCCACTATCGACCAATCAGGTTCGAGGAAGCTGACCCATACCCTATTGTAAGGACAAAACATATTGTTGTTCAGGTCATGTGAAAGAGGGTCTAGGATAAACCCGTGATCGATTCGAACAATACTATGTTTTGTCTTTACAATAGAGAGAAAAATTCCTACTAAAATTTGATTGGTTGATCAATGACCAATAAGAGTTTTGTACCATTTCTGTCTCTCTTGTAAGGACAAAAAATGCTGCTGTTCAGGTCGATCAGAGGATTATCTGAGGTCTTCTTTCATATCAACCGAACAAAAGTATATTTTGTCCTTATAATAGCTGAGAAACAGCCTCCTAGAATCGAATTGGTGGTTGATCAACCAATCAGATTTTAGTAGGGTTTTTTCTCTATTGTAAGCACAAAATATAGTATTGTTCGGATCGATCACGGGATTATCCTGGACCCTCTTTCACATGACCTGAACAACAATATGTTTTGTCCTTACAATGGGGTATGGATCAGCTTCCTCGAATCTGATTGGTCGATATTGGGAGTGTATAGCTCAGGTTGATGAGCGCTCATGCGGTTGAGCTGTACCGCTCTAATGAATACAAGCAAAAACGGATTGAATTTTATAGATGATTCGCATATTCGAAGTACAGAAGAAGTGCTCACGCTCAAGAGCATGAGCTGTACAGCTCTAGTTTATATTTACATTTTGGTACTATTTTCATGAGAATTCGATCGAATTTTGAAAACTAAAAGCTATCAACAAAGTAACGAATTTTTTGTGGTTATTATTCTAATAAATCATCCTATCACGGTGGATTTAATTTGAGAATAAGCAAACAAAACAAAACACAACACTACTGAAATTATGAATTTGATAGCTTGTCGATAGGACTTCAATCTCATATGTAAATCACCAATTGATTATTTAATTTAACGAGATATAGGCCAGATGCAGAAATCTCAATGAACTGGGCGAAGACCAGTCCTTGAACCGGGTTGTGCTGGTTCGGTTCAACCTATTGACCAAATTTTGAATAAAATATAAAACTTTCAAAACATGATGCGCATTTCACCATTTTTTTTTTCGAAAGATCAATGTAATTCCTCTATTCACTGGAAAACGTTTACGCTGAACAACAAAAACATAAAGCATAACAAAGAAAGACAACCGCTCGTTCATCAAAAATTACATCATCACCATCATCACCTATTTCTTCTAATTTTAATCCAATTTCTACTGAATCTTCTCTCAATCATTAGTTTTGTTAATAATTTCTCTTCAATTGCTGAACCTGATTTATCATTATATACAAAACAGTTTTTATCCGAAAGGAGCAAAGAAGTAGCTCTTTTTCTATGGGTTATTCCACCTCAGTAGTTGTCTTTTGTTTGAAATTTTTTTTTGTTTGTGAATATTTTGACGATATGAAAAAATACAACTATACATTAGTCATTTCCAAGCTTAGTGAAAACATCGTGACTTTTTGATGAGAGTCAAGATCACATTAAATGCCGTAAAACCTCTATCAATATTTCTTAATTTTGATATTTAAAAATTAGTTTTCATTAAAATCAAGCATGATTTTCGCAATAAGTATGCAAAAATACATTCAGAAGCTCTAGCTTTCATTTGAGAAGACTTTCAATCAAATTTTACTCGTAGGGAAAACAGCATAAAATTTTACAAATAAAAAGCTCAGAGGATGTCAAAATGTTTATATACGTATAGAGAATATTGTTTTCTAACTTCACTTTTCAACTCAAAGTAAAATAAAGATGAAATGCAACCTGTATTTCTTGCATGGTGATCCCGAAAATCATGCTTATTTCCAATAAATACCGATGCTTGATAATCAAAATCTGGAAGTATTAGTCATTTTTGGATATTTTACGCGAAAGTGATCCTGTTCCAACAATAATGACTTTTTATTAACATTGAAAATTCAAAGATTTGGTTCAAAAAGTTTTATATTGTAACATTACTCACAACATAAAACATAGTGTAACAAAAAATTCACTGAAGTATATGTAGCATTTTCTTTGATCATTTTCTGCAAATTCTTAATTGTCACATTAATCTTCACTTTTCAGAAGTTCGAACTATACTTTTAAGTACTATCATTTTTTTTCGACGTTTCTTATTGCTGTGATAGACTGTATGAAACGAAACTGATAACAAAAACTTCAATTTTTAACAGTGAATCATTACGAAGTAATAAGTTAAACGATGTTTCTGATGTATTAAAACATAAAAGTGTAAATTAACATGCAGTTAGATGAATGGTCCACGGGTGAGCTGGCTTTCTTCAGTCCAGTCATTGAGACCTCTGGTCCGATGTACTAGTAGACACTATTAGCATGTTCACTGTATTTTTTGACGATTCTTATCATTTAATAAATATTTAAATATAAAAATTGATCTGACTACTTAAAAACTTCCTAGCATACTCTTCTCCAGGGGCAGTTTTATTCCATGTCGTCTTTTTTTTTAATGGAAACCGACGGTTTTGAAAAAACCACTGATAGCCAGTGGTTTTAATAAAACTGTCAGTTACCACAAAAAAGATTTATTCGATATTTTCTTCCGATATACGCACTGCTTTTGTAGTTAACCGATATTATTATATTAAGTACGTAAGACAAAGGTCCATACTATTTTTTTCATTATTTAACTAGATTATTGATATGCCTATTCATCATATATCCTATTTTGGCTTACAAATCGATGTTGTAAGATGCATCATATAGTCTACATTTTATTGAGTCTGTTTATTACATTTAAATTCAGCTCGATCAAGGACTTAGAATTATTGTTATAACTTTTTAAAAAAATCGCTCATCGATTTAGCTTTTTTCGATTCAATACAAGTCATTGATAAACAGTTGTAGTTTGATTTCTAATTATGTCTTCTTCAGATATTACACCTAGAGGTTTGTCTTCACATCTTGTAATTAATTGTAATTGATGAAAGTAAATTGTGTATTCATTTGGAAAATATATAGTCATGTGGAGTAATTCGGATCAAAGTTTTAAAAATTCATTTTGTTTTTCTTCATTCTTCTGTATTTTACGTAATATAGAAGTGAATTTTGGATCACAAGTAGAACAAAGTGTGCTCTATCGATTGACGAGAGAATCTCCGAAAAATAATGTATTGTAAGAAAATATGATCGAAAATACAAAAACCAGTGTCGCAGTGATCCGAATTACCCCGACATGCCTGTATGATGCATATCGTGGGTACAAAATGAAAGACAGATTGAGGGAATAATATTAAAGAACCATCGGTTAATCAAACTTAACCGACGGATTTTTTTGCCGGTCCGAACGACATAGGATGTCTTTTTAATCAATATTTGTAAGATTTCGATCCAAAAAGTTCAATTTAAGTGAAAACTAATATGGTATATCGAATCAGCACAAACAACTGAGTTGTTTTATGTGTGATTCAAAGAATTTCTGGAACTTTTTTTTTGTGATCGAAAAACTTACCTGTGGTCTTCCTCATGGATCAGATGAAAAATGAACTTCTTGAAAACCCACCTTTTATTTTCTAGATATTTGTCATTTTATAAGTTTAAACACATTTTGAAGTTTCATTATAATGTCCAAGTAGTGTTTTGATGTAAGTTTTTTTTCGCCTGGTCTCTGAAGGAGACTAGAGGTTAATTTTTCAACGGAAAAAAGTTCTAGAAATTGTATAAATTATGCATAGAATAACTCGAGTTTTTATACGGGTTCGAAATATCATATTATTTTTCACTCAAATTGAACTTTTTCTGATTGAAATCTTACAAATATTGATTACAAAGTCACAAAAATGCACCTCGAGAATAGTTTGCTTAAGAATTTTTTTTTTAATTTTGAAAAATATATGCTTTTTTTGGTTTTTTAAAAGACTTATAAAATGAGTAGTACCAAAATTTTTGGCGATTTCAATTTTTATATTATAAAGATAAGAGTCGATGATAAATACAATAAATATGCTAACAGTGTCTACTAGTACATCGGACGTGTATCTTGTCTAATTAAACAATCAATTGGTGATTTATATATGGGATCACAGCTCCAATCAAATAACTATAAAATTTATAATTTCAGTAGTATTGTATTTTGTCTGTTCATTCTTAAACTGAATCCAACGTAATACTTACGATGGATTATTAGAATAATGTATTAGTCTCAACGTATTCTTTCCATTGAGATATGATTCAATAGAATTGTTGAAGAAAAGTACTAATGAGCCGATATGACTTCTTATGTGCTCTTCTTCTTTGAAGTATTTATTCTTACTTAACAGGATCACTAAATGCTTTACGTTTCTGTTGTTGATGTCGATTTTTTCCGCCATCTTTACCATAAAGTAAACGAGAAAATTCACGATCAAAACCAGCTTGTGGTGGATTTGTTTGAGAATAATTTGGATGATTCATTGATGATAATGCTGAATGTGGACGTTCGATATTTGATATTGGTAATTCATAACGTGGAGGTGGAGGTCGAACAGGAGTATTCATCATAATGGGTGAAGAAGATGTTGGTAAAGTTACTGGTGAATTTCCGGATAGTAGATGCTGAGTTATCTGAGGTTCATTATAGACCTGTTTTGGTATTGATGATGGTACAGGTAGATGAATCAAATGTTGGTCCAGATTATTTGCTAATATAAAAAAGAATAAATTTATTTATGAAGAAAAATGTATACATACCAGGTGGAGGTGGTCGATGACCGTTAGCTATACTGAATGAATAAGATGGAGGCGGTGGTCGATTTCTATTTTGCTCATTTAATACGAGTGGAGAAGGAGGAATAAAAGGTTGATTGGTTTGAGGAGTATTCCATCGTAATGGTGATGGATGAATATAAAAACCCATATTATTATTATTTGCATGAGTAGATGGTGGTGGTGGTGGTGGTGATGGTCGTGTTTCGATAGTTGTTGGTATATTAACTTTAGAATAATAAGTAGCAAGAATTTCATCAACTGTTAATGGTGGTTTTTGTTGTTGTTGCTGTTGTTCTTCTTCTTTTTGTTCTTGTTTTAATTCATCTTGTTGTTTCATTCGTGGAACAACATTATGTTGTTCAAGTAATTGTTCAAGTGAAGGTGAATAATAAAGTCGTTCTTTATTTGTTTGATATTTTGAAGATGATTTATTTATTGATATTGATTTTAAATCTGAACGAGTATCAATTGTTAATGATTTAACATTTGTAGTTGTATTTATTGATGTTAAATCATTATATGAACGAGCTGTTAAAACTTTTGAAGATGAAACTTCTCCAATAATTGTTGATGTATGTGTTGCAGATGATATTGTTGCTTGTCGTAATTGACCAAATGTAATTGGTTGAGATTTTGTTTCAGTATATGATGGTAAAATTTTTGGTGATGTTGGAGGTGATGTAGGTCCATTATTACCACTTCGTCTTTTTAATGTGTCAAGCATTGTTACAATACGTCTATGAAATAATCTTGAATGAATACGTGATGAATCAATAGTTGTCATATCAGGTGAAGTTGATAATGTTGGATCATTTTGAGATGATTTTGTTATATTTAATATAGATTCATTTTCATTATTTATTCTTGTTGATGAAGGTGTTATTGATGATGATTCAGAAGAAGCAAGTAATTCAACCATTTTAGAATTAAATCGATTTGTATTTGTTCCAAATCGAAAACCTATTCGATATAGAGATGTTATTTTGAGTATTATGTCAACACAATATCTATTTTTTATAATTCTTTTTGATTCAAGAAAAAAAAACAGACTCAAATTTGGATAGATTTATAGAATATAATAACTATGATATGTCTGATTAGTTCCTATAGTTTAATATAAGATTTTTATTATTTAAAAACAAACCTGATGCTGATGGTGGATCATCTCTCGGAATAAATTTTCCAGGAATATTACTCTGAAATGCAACTTGTTTCTTTTTCGGCATCAGATTATATCTAGAATATATATAAACGAAAAGAAATTTTAACTGCGTTCTCTTTTATTTTATTAGATTACAAATATTAAAATTAAAAATAAAATGTTTAATCTTTAACACTATATGTACGTTTTGGAAAAGCCAATTTCTTTTTTTGTGTTTTAGTTAAACTTATTGATTCTTCTTTAGGTGTTAATAATCGTCTCATTGCTCGTGTTTGTTTTGGTCTTAAATCTTTTGGTTTATATTTTTCACCATGATAGAATTCTCTTAAATTATCTTTTGTTGTTTGATTTTGAACAATATGTACATGTGAAATAGATTTTCGAATATTTTCAATTTTATTGAAATTTTGTCTTTGTATTTTTAATGTATTTAATTCTTCATGTAAATTATTTAATATATTTTCGAGTTCATCTAAATATATAAAATAAATCTAATACGAAAAGAAAAAGCTAATTTATTTACTTGAACTTTTTTCTCGAATTTGACAACATGTAACGTGTGCCATTAAAACTAAAATCAATAAATGTGTATGTTCTGTAGAAAAATGAATCATATGTATAAAACAAAAAAAAAAAATATCAACCGATAGATGGTACCATAAGATCATTTGATTGGTGAATAGTTAACTGTCTAATAAAACAAAACAAACAATTTACTTATTATTCAAGGAAAATAAAATTGAGAAAAAAAAATGGATATGGAAAATATTCGTCAAGTACTTGAAGATGCTGCTCAAATATTTCTATCAGCTGCACATACAATTACAAATGAAAGACGTCGTGAAGCTGAAAAAGTCTTTATTTTTTGTTTTTTTTTGAGTATCTTCAATTGAAAATGTTTTTTTTTTCTCTTTCTTTGTTCAGGTTTTTTTACAATTTCGTCGTTCACAATTTTCACTTGATTTATATCGTTATTTAATTGAACATTCATCATCAAGTTATGTTGTTTATCAAACATTAACAGCACTTCGTGAAGGTATTGTTAAAGAATGGTCATCATTAAATGATGCATTAAAAGAACAAGTTGTACAATATCTTCTATCATATGTTTATTCACATTATTCAACATTATCGGTACATGTACGAGAACAAGCTTTACAAATCTTAGTTGTTATTAATAAACGACGTAAAGCACAACGTGCACAAATGGCTAAAAATGGTTTTACTGTTAGTTTAGCATTAACAAATTTATTACAATCAACAAATAATCAAGAATTTGAATTTGGTTTAACATTACTTAATGCATTTATTAATGAATATAGTTTTAGTAATGGTAAATAAATTGAAGATTTCTTTTTTCTTTTTTACAGACAAATAATTGATGTAAACTAAAGTTTCGGATAGAATTTTGAATGAAAATCTAAGATTGAATATCGATACATATTAAAATAGAAATGCACCGATCAAAATCCTATTTGATATCACTAGCTGTTATGAGGGTAGATCTATCAGAATATTAGAAAAAAAAACCCCAGTGATTATCGTCAATTCCTGTGGGATTTGCATGAACAATGAGATGAATACTTTTCAAGATAATTGAAATTTTCAGTTCTATCGAGCAGAAATAAAACGACGTTATGCTAGATTATTTTTCAACACTTTTCTATGCTTCGAAAGAATCTGAAACTCGTTCAGCTTTAATAGTATTGTTTCAAATTTTATGTTTAGCTCATTGGACCTGATGATACATACGTTGTACTATCTGCTTTGCAATAGAAAATAAAACATTTGTGCTCTAAATTAATAAATCATCTCAGTACTCAAGTTCCTAAAGCGAGTACTTGTATGTTTTCCAACGGCTTATTCATAACATGTTTTACTAGATGATTTCTTTGAGTATTCAGAAGTATTGTAAAGCTAAACATTCGCTTATCGAGCAAATACTCGACATTACCCAATTACTAAAAGGTTCGTAGAAGATACAAAAGGACCGAGAGATTAAGGAACGATGGGATCACCTTTTTTTTTTGTTCCGATCTCAGTTAAAGTTTTTTTTATTGCTTCTAGTCCTGATTTCGTTTCTAGCAAAAACTTTTTTAAAAATAATCTGTATGATTCTTTGGATAAATATAAAATTAACATTGATGATTTTGAGAAATTAATAATATGAGCATACATGCATCAGAACTAGAGAAATACAAAACCACTTGTTTTGTCTCACTCAAAATTTTCCTTGATTCTGGTCGTATGATTTAGGAAAATTCTCTCAGAGATTACAGTTCTTGCATAGATAAAAAATGTAAATGAATGATCTTCAATCGATATTTCCACAAGAATCACTTTGATAATATCAAAATTCAGGATATGCAGAACTATAGATACTACTTTTACTAGAGTCCTCCAAGATGATTTCGGTTCTTGTCCAGAATCGAAAAAAAAAGTGATTTTGCAGATCTATGCTTTTATCACAATCATAAAAAAGGGTCGATTTATAGATTTATGATCACAACAAAATCATAAGTATGACACAGTCTAGTTCTTAAACAGAAAATATAATGAGACCAGTTTTAAGTTCCGGCTCCGTAAAAATCAAAATTTGGTCCCGACAGAACCGAAATCACTTTGCAGATTCCTGAGGGAGATTATCCTGACCTTAGTAAGTTCACTAACGAGGGTGTTTCCTTAGATGCTTCCTTTCCGTTTTCAATGATTTTTTTGTCTATAGATACTACATAGTGTTCTAATAAAAACTCAAAAATGATCTATCTCCCTATTGATATTTAACTAAGTTATCGAATTTTTTTTTCTGAAACTTTGTGCATATAGAGGACTCAATTAATGTAGCTGAGTTCGTTATATGCATAAAGTTTCAGGTCGAAATTTGAAATTCTAAGTTTTCTGAAAACTTGAGATTTCTAGAAAAAAAATTCGATAGGTTCGTAACATCTCAATAGGGAGATAAATCCTTTTTGAGTTTTTATTAGAACACTATGTAGTATCTACAGACAAAAAAGACCCTTGAAAATGGAAGAAAACATCTGAAGAGGTTCTTTCTATCACAAGGTTTCTATGTAATCATGTTAAGTCATAGAAATTGATTGAAAAATAATTCTGATCTTAAACAGTATTTTCTTCAGATTTTCTCTTCCAGAGGAACGATTTACTACTCCAAGAGGGCAAACGCTTATTTTTGGGGGCGGAGACACATTATACATCGTATAATAATCGCAAAATCTTGGAAGAGTATTCCTCTCCAGGGACTCTCATTGAATTAGATCATTTAAATAATTTTCTATATGTTTTTTAGCTAATGAAGCTGGATTAACTGTTGAACAACGTCATTCAGTAAAACGAGATTTTGAAGAAAATGAATTAAAAACAGTTTTAGAATTATTATTAAATAAAATTCAAAGCAATCTTTCATCAATATCATCATCATCTGATCTTCAATTATTTTCATCAATATTAACAATTATTGAAAAAATTCTTTTATGGAATTTTTCATCATCATTTTCAAATACACGTCGTACTATGGAATCATCTAATAATGTTGAAACAATTGATTGGAGACCACCAATTAGTTGGAAACAATTAGTCTTTGATCAACAACTTGTCGAATTCTTTTTTCATATTTATGCTACACTCAAATCAATGGTATTATTTATTTCAGCTGTTAATGTTTTATTGACAAAAAAAAATTTTTTTTTGTCTTATTTCAGAATGAAACTAAAATTCTTTTGCAACGTCGTTGTCAGATACTTCGGTAGATTGTATTTTTTTAAAATATATTATTTAATAATTCTTAAATTTTAGATGTCTTTCTCAATTAGCTTGTTTAAATGGTCCATTAATTAGTGATGAACCATGTCGTTTACGTTATTTAACAACATTTTCATATTATTTTGTTCAAACTTTTTTAATTAATTCAACATTAACAATTAATTTAATTGAATGTTTTGATATTTCAAATATAATATCAAATTTAATAACATTATTTACTGTAAAAGGTTTTTGTTCAATGGATAATGATTTATGTAATTCATTTTTACAATTAATGTCACAAATAACAATACTTCTATGTCGTACAACAATAATATCATCAAATAATCAATTAGATAAAATAATTGAAGATCCAACAATAGCTAAAGAAACATTTGATCGTTTATTACAAGCATGGTCTAGATTATTATATGGAATTGATTTTGGAAGATTTGCTAATTTAAGATCATTTGCTATTGAAATATTTGATACTTATCTTCAAACACATTTACATATTAATGATAATTATGAAACTAATGATTTTGATTTAGCTGATAATGATGAAGATGATAAAGATTTATTTAGGTAAATGAAATTTTCTTTTAAGAATTAAAAAAAAATAATAATAATAGAATTTATTAGATTTGTATACATTAACTCTTCGTTGTTATCCTGAGATTCGCCTCAACCCATCCATCCATATAAAATTACAAACAGATGCACTACTAGATACAAAGTACCTAAACTTTGATCGCAAGGATTAATCAAGCCTTAGTTGGTCTTCATGCGGAGGAACTAGAAGATCAACATAGATTTTTTCTTCAAACCAGAATATCTCAGCAGAGAAAAACAAATCTCATGACGCTCGAACAGCTCCGTGCTGTCGCTATCATCAATAAAAATTTCATGTTAAACGATTTTAGTTTGCTTGATTTATGAAGTAATCGTTACATGAGAGCCAATAGGAATCATCAAAAAGTGATCCATATATTTGGCTGATTTTAACTATTTGTCTTGAAATTTTTTCAAGTGATTACTTTGCTCTAATTAAGCTTTCCTCCTCGTGCCTCAAGATTACAGCGGATTATCGTACCGTATCTGTGGCACAAACAATGCCTTTTTTGGGTTCTAGGGAAAAAACTAGTGTTTTCATTATAAATCCTTTGCATTAAGATCTATTCATCTAGGATTGCTGCTTACGATCAAAGTTTACCGAGCTATATTTGTACTCAAAATATCAGGCGAAATGATGGAAGTTTATGTACTTTTTAGATCTATTCTTGATTTTTGGTAAGAATATTATGCACCTATAAAAGACTAGAGATTACAGAAGAGGAATAATCCCCAAAAACAAATATTCGTGTAATACTAGACAAAAAACTGTAAAGTGGATTCACTTGGATCTCAAGACAGCAACGAAGAGTTCAGAAAGAAAGGAAAAAATAACAGTAAATAAATTTTGACATCGTGTTTATGAACTTTAAGATGAATACCAAGAGTAGATGCGTTTGAGAGAAAGTTTTTCTAGTTTTGATCTTGGGGATTTTACTAATGAGGGAATCGTTCGAAGTGATTCACCGTTTTTTACTTGTAGACTAGAAAAAACTTTAGAGGATATATGCCCATGTTGCGATTTAGCTTAAATATGAAATTTCTTTGTAGGGCCGTGATTTTCTGCCAAAATTTTGGTAGAAAATCATGGTCCTCCAGGAAAATTTTCGTATCTCAGTCAAATTGCAACATGAATCCATATACTTTTAGGCTTTTTTTTCTAGTCTACAGATCAAAATATGGAGCCAAAAGCGATGAATCACGTGGAACGATTCCCTTATAAGTCTACTGAATCCACTCTGAACCATTATGGAAGTTTTTGCATATTTATCTTCTTGATATTTTCTTCAAAATGGCTTAGAGTAGGGGTCCATTCGACTCAGAAGCTCAAGGTCTATCGACTGGTATAAATTCCAAACAAAACAGCTCTCAGCATGTATTTTAGTGATATCCGATTCCATAACACACTATGATTTTTTGAATGAGTTTATCAAATTACAGACAGACAATAAACTATTGATTCGGTTTCTAGATGTCAATAAATTTGATACTTATTCGAAAAAAAAAATTTATACTTTTATGTAATTGGTCATGTAAAGAATATTCTATGTCGTATATTTGAAATGTGAGTAATGTTTACTGCTTACTGAGTTGCAATTCGACTATCATATCATTTAAAAAGTAGTACTGAGTAACGTAGTAGTGCTCGTCATAAATATTAGACAAAGTATATGCTTCGAAAAAAGAAATTTTTATCGTTGAATGATGTTCTTCTGATTTTCCGTCAGTGTTTATCAAGTGATAGAAAGTGAAGTTCTATATTCTTACGTATATGTTTAAATTAACAGAGTTTATGATATCTATGAATCATTACACGAAAGGCACGACTAATCGTCATAGAGAGTGCTCAATCAATCTCTCAGATTTGCATAAGATCCATCTAATCTTGTAGAACGCATTTTTTTTTAGGTCCAGAACCCAATGTTTTTGCCTTATTGGATATCTCCTCGTCGAGATATTTGGATTTTTCGAAACATTTTTTGCTACTAGAAATATCTAAGATTTTACCAGACTACAATAGGAAAATCATCTTTGAAATTAATTTTCTCTAATTCAGCTGATTGGATTTCGCTCAAACTTAGTTTTCTAAAAACTAATCACAAAGTACTAGTTGATGGTGCATACAAAAGTTTGGTATCTTGTACTGAGCAAGGTCGGTTGTGACTCGCATGCAGTGAATCCTATGGATAGAAGTTGTTTTTTTTTTTTTGTTTTTATAAACGATTGAGTCTGAAATCAATACTATTACAACAGTACTTGTTATAAGTTTTGAAATAAAATTAGTCCGAGAACTTTTGAAAAGTTCTATGTATATCGAGTGTTTTTTTTTGTTTAGTGAACAATTAATATGTATTGGTCTCTTTGGTCGACATATAATTGATTATGCATTACCATTATTAATACGTTTATTAGTTGATCGAACAAAAAAATTATATAATATGATGAATAATAGTTCATCAAATATTAATACAAAAAGTTTAGATGCAATAAATGATGATTTACATTGGTTATTATTAATATGTGGTCATGTATTAACAGAAGAATATGATTCTGATGAACAAAAAACTATACCTGAAGCTGTAATGAATTTTTCAAGAGAACAAGTTAAATATTGTGATTTAAATAAATGTGTTCAAATAGCTCAACATATTCTTCAACAATCACAATTAGATTTAAGTGATGAAATCATGCATGGTGTTAGTCCTGTTACACAATGGTAAAATTCAATAGAATTAATTCAATAATAATAATAATAATAATTCAAATTTTTTTGTTTTGTTTTGTTTGTTTTAGTTTAGTAGCTGTATTAAAATTATCTGAAACTGAACGACATTTATGTAATAAAGGACAATTTGAATATATTAGTGTTCAAGTTGCTGTTAGTCTTACTTGGTTTATTCGACGATTAGCTGCAAATTATTTAGGTTTTGATGAACAATCATATAAAGATGGTAAATCATAATCTTTAATGATCAAATTTTTATTTCTTAATTCATCATATTGAAAATTGTACGATTGATAAAAATTTTATATTTGTTTAATCTTTTATCGTCTATTGGGTCATTTTTGACTCATTCGTAGTGAGTAATATAAAAAATGGTTTTGCTAGAATTATTTTATTTTTTGCGATATAAAATCATAAATAATACGATTTTCATGCTAAAAATTTTTATTAGAATTAATCCTACAGAGAATTTTGGATTGTCAAATGAGCTATCTTAGTTATATTCCCAACATATCCTAAAAAATTTCATTGCGATTTGAATATCTCTGAGTCAAGATCGATTTTTGAGGGAGCCTTAAAAAAAAACAAGAATTTTTATGGTTCAATATCAATTACAGATGATTTGAAAAGCTTGAATTATACACCGATTTTTACTGACGTCTTCGAATATTTCCCTAAAGATAAACTAGTAGATCCTGATTCAAAGAAAAAGCAGCGACCCGAATAAATATTCAATCATATCTAAAAACCATTGAATTTTAAACGCATATAATAATTATAATTATTTTCTTTTCTAGTTAGTCAAATATTATTAATATTACTTGGTAAAGGAAGTGAAATGTTAGAATTTCTAACGAATTATTTTCTATCAAAAGTTATAACAAATTTACAAATGTGGGCATCTGAAAGTGATGTTATTAGAGAAACAGGTTTGAATAAAATAAATAAAACTATTAGATCTTTATTATTTCTTTTTAAAATTAATCTTTTGTTTGATTTGTTTTTCTTTATTTTTTCTAGCCGATCTATTTGTAACATTATCAATGAAAAAAGATTCATCATTAATAATAATAAAAAATGATTTATTTTGGACATTAGCAAATAATGTTATAACAAATCAAATGCCAATACAATTAATTAATGAAGAATATAAACGTTTATTAATAAAAGGTATAACATGTACATGTTTAAATAATTCATCAGATGAATATCGTTTACATTTTGATCGTTCAATATTTCAAATTCTTAATCAACGTTTACATTCAATTGTTGAATCAATTCATACATTAATTGAACAAATTAAATTAAATACTAATAATAAAATTCATTGTACAAATGCATTACAAACATTTTATAGTGAAAATGTTTTAAGTCAAATAAGTACATTAATTAATTCATATTGTGGATTAATTGAAGGTGGTTCACGATGTTCATCAGAACAAATAACATATTTATTTGAACATAGTCAACAAACATTACAAGATATACTTGATTTATTTGATTTTTATCATAATTATTGTGATCAAGTACAAATTATACTTGAATTATTTTCATTATATGCTGAACATGTTTTAATTTATTTAAATCAAAATCATACGAATATTTTTTATAAATATATATTAAGATTATTACAAATATTTACGAAATGTAATTATGGAAAAAAGACAAAAGAAATTAATGCTGATGAAGATTTTAATTCTCATATTTATACATTATTAAATTGTTTAAATCATCTTTTGGCAAAAGATTTTATTGATTTCTCGAATGAAAATTCAACAAATACGTAAGTATTTTTGTCTTTAAAGTAAATTTATCTATTATCAATTTCAAAAAAAGAAAAATAGACTCAATTGTTTGTTGAATAACTCGACAATGCTCATAGCTATCGAGCTCGGATTTTTCGTCGTTAGAAAGAATATGAGTGGGGGGGAGTGCAAGTCTATCTGCAAATCAAAATACTTGAAAAAGTTTTCTAGGAATTTTTTGGAGAATCACTATCTGATTCGCTCGATTAGGTGTATTTTCAAGTGAAATTGAAAATTCAATATCTCGATAAAGAAACATCCTTTTTGACTAAAACTTTTAGAATATTCTATGGGCAAATTACCAGGTCGAAATTTCATAATTTCATTTTTCGATAAATACCTAGGAAAGGATCGAAAACTCTTAAAATCTTTTGTATTTATAAAGTAGGTATTGGGCTACAATATGGCTAAATTGAAATTGAAAATACAGCTAATCGAGCGAATCACACAGTGATTTTTCAAAAAATCTCTGGAATCTCCAAGAAAACTTTTCAAGTATTTTGATTCGCAGATACACTTGCATTCCCCCACTCATGCTCTTTCTAACGACGAAAATCTGAGCTCGATAGCTATCAGCGTTACCAAGTTATTAAGCAAACAACCGAGTCCATTCTTTTTTGAAATGGATCTTAGTTTGAAGTTAATCACAAACTATCAAAAGATTTTTATGAAATATGATTTAAAATGAGTGCTGAAATATAATAGTAGAATTCTGGCCCTACGATGGTCCTGAACCTGACGGACTCTAGTCGCCTGAGAAATATAGAAGGTATGATAGTCACCGAATACAAAAAACTAGAAAAAAGTATCGCCTATCTGCGGAACGACTATCTGATACTGATTAGAAAATGTCATTGAGAGCATCAAAGTACGGTTCGATTAGATCCGAATTCGAGTCCCAAAAACATTCAATAAGTTGGATCTCAAAATTTTAGACCTCACCAACTCTACCTTCTACATAGTTTGTGGCAGACACCTTAGTATTGCACCTCTCTCCTTACCGGGGTTCTCAATTAAGGGGACGTAATGCTTCCGATCATAATATCTGACTTTTTGCTAATTTTTCAGTTCAGTGATAAATTTGGATAGAAGCCGGATTTTTAAATAGTATTTACCTTTCTCTCGCAGAAAATGGAATAAAAGTAAGCAAACAATGTTGTTGCGAGGTGAATAGGATTGGAATAGTCCCCGATGGAAGGAAGGTCATCTGTTATGAGAGACGTAGCGTCAGGGTAGGTTTCATTCTTGATCTAATACGTATACGCAAAACCGAAGTCTATTGTAGAAATAGTATGAAACATGATTGGGTTTAAGATATTTGTCCTTCGTTCTCACTCACTGTAATATATAACGATTACTAACATCTTTTGTCATCGACATGTTTACAAGTCAAAATGTATGTTCATAAATTCTTTCATTTACAATGTTAGTAGTTCCATCGTGTTTCACACTTTATTTCCACAGGGATTGCGCTAACAATTTTTTTTTTATATATAGTTTTCTTTGTTTTGATAAACTGTAAAAGTTTGGATTTTTTTTTTTCGTTTTTGGACATCAGTTTATCTAACGAATGCATCAGTGTGAATGGCTGTCTGAATATTCTTCCTATCTGTTAGTGTATTTTCATCAATTTGAATATAATATTTCATTAGACATTCATCGAAATTTAATCACACAATATATTCATTTACATTTAATACATTTCATCTACAGTAATTTGATATAGTTACATAAGGTTGTGTCTCTGCAGTAATCATTTTCATATATACTATATATTATTTCTCAACGTTATTCTCAATTTAGACAATATCAAATATTTATAATGCATCTTAATGAGATTGTTTTGTTCTTTGAAAAAAAGCATTCCAGTCTCGTTCTATTCGGATTCATTATGTCTTATTTTTATTAATAAATATTAAATATAAAAACATTTGTTTATTTATTAAAGAAAATTCCTGATCTCCTGAGACAATTATTAGATCTTCTAAACCACACGAAACAACTATTCTTGATAATCTGAGATGATCCAATAGTTCTAATAACTAGTAATACAAGCTAATGCATAGATTGATCGTGACAGTTCAACCAATGGGCATACATTTCTACCAAGAAACTCTTTTTAATCTTTCTAATTTTTTTTTTACTTATTATTAATTGTCTATGTGACACTATTTATTGAATTAAAATATAATGACAAAACATATTCTAAAATTTCATTCTTTTATTTTTAATTTGTAGAGATGTTAATGTTGGTGATGTTGTTCTATATGGTTTAATAATTTGTTTACCATTAATTCAATTAGATAATTTATTAAAAATTCCTTCGATTAGTATATGTTATTATAAACTTGCATCATCATTATGTGAACAACATTCTGATTGTATATTTCGTTTACTTAATCCCGATCAATATTCAATATTTTTATCAACAATAAAATTAGGTCTTGATAATTATGATAATGAGATATGTAAAATGTGTTTAGAAACAATTCAAAATTTAACATTATATACAATAAAACAACAAAAATTAAATCAAACTAATGAAAAAATTAAATATTTAGAACATTTTCTTGATTATCTTTTACAAGAAATTGTTATAACAACAACAACATTATCTGATTTATTTGATACCTTAGCTGGTACAATTTATACATTAATATGTGCATATCCAAATCAATTTTATCATATTCTTGGACAAATGAAACAATATGATGAAAATTTATCAATAATAATTGATAAATTAGCTAATGATACTGGACAAAAACCAGATTATAATCGTAAAGCTAAAATATCATTTACAGTTAAATTTGAATCATTTGTTACAAATCTTAGACGAATTATGAAAAAATAATTACAAAAAAATAAAACTCATTGTTAAAATTTATTCATTTGTTATGTTTTGTTTCTTCTTTTTTTTTTTAAATTAAAAATTCCCGTGAAACACATTCTTTTGATTATTATTTAAAAAAAGATCTAAAACTCTCTTGTTCATCTGCTTACTAGACATTTAATTTGTTTAAAAAACAAATCAAATCATGCAATTATTTGTTATCAATAAATCTATTATAAATGAATAATTTATTTTGGAATTTTGTTTTATTTTAGATACGTTATTATTTATGTATCGATTATCAATTCTTGTTTTTAGTATTTTCTATCAATCGTATCGAACAAGAGCATTTAACGGAAATATGGCGTGGCGTTCATCTGGTTCATCAAATAATGAATTAATTGAAAATTTATATAGAAATGGTTTAATCACAACTCAACGTATCAAAGACGCAATGTTACAAGTTGATCGAGCTGATTTTACTGATCGTAAACCTGATGCTTACGACGATCGACCTCAATCAAGTATCTTGAAGAAATTGAATTTCTTCAATTACTAATATTTACTCTTTTTTTTTCTAGTTGGTTATGCGGTAAGTACATATGTATTTTCAATAAATGATCTTTGAATTTTATTTCTCACAACAATTTCCAGGTAACAATCAGGTAAGATTTTTATACTAATAAAAAAAAAGTAATATTTGAAAAAATTTTTATTGTTAGTGCTCCACATATGCATTGTTTTGGTTTGGAAATTCTCAAAGATCAATTAAAACCTGGTATTTATGGTTTTTAGGAGTGCGCCCATGAGGGGATCGAGGTACTGATCAAAATGTAGATTTTTGCACCATAAATGTTTATTAGGATTATGCTTCAACGAGATAAAAAATTTTTCCGTACAATATACTATAAGCTAAAGCATGAATCGCTGAAAAAAAATGAGCTATTTGAATTATTAGAGATAATGTATTTACTGAGTTTTTGTAGTCTAACGTGAATGAGAAATGTTACAATTTATGAATTCAAAAAAGTTGCTTTTGAGAGTATCTCTGCGGTCAGTTTTTGAAATTAAAACATACCAAACTGAATTTTTAATTCTCTATAAAGTGGTAAAAAAAATCGAAAAAAAAAGTTCATTTTCGAGGTTAAACAGGGCTGACAAGTCTCTTTTTTTATAGTGTTTGTTTAATGATTTTTTTAAAGGAGCAACGTTTTTTTTTTCAGCGATTTTCATGGACAAGACACAACTGTGAGTCAAAACGGTTGTTACATTCGAAATCAGCGTCAAAAACTATATCGAATCGAATTACTTCTCGGGAAATTTTTTTTTCTGAGGAAAATCACTTGTGGTTCCCCACAGCTATATTTTATTAAACTCTTAGCCGGTGATGCCCCAGAGGTTAGTTTTTCATAGAAAAAATTTCTCTAGAACTTATTCGATTCGATGTATTTTTTGATGCTGATTTCGAATGTAACAACCGTTTTGACTCACAGTTATGTCTTGTCAATGAAAATCGCCGAAAAAAAATGTTACTCCTTTTGAAAAATCATTACACAAACGCTATAAAAAAAGAGACTAGTAAGCCCTGTTTAACCTCGAAAATGAACTTTTTTTTGTCGATATTTTTTTACCATTTTATAGAGAATTAAAAATTCAGTTTGATACCTTTTGATTTCAAAAACTGACAGCAGAGATACTATCAAAATCGACTTTTTTGAATTCATAAATTGTGACATTTCTCACTCACGTTAGACTACAAAAACTCAGTAAACACATTATATCTAATAATTCAAATAGCTCATTTTTTTTCAGCGATTCATGCTTTAGCTTATAGTATATTGTACGGAAAAATTCTTTATCTCGTTGAAACATAATCCTAATAAACATTTATGATACAAAAATCTACATTTTGACCAGTGCCTTGATTCTCTCGTGGACGCCCTCTTAAGTATCTTTATATAATTTTTGCTTTAATTTACCAGGTGCTAAAGTTCTTGATGTTGGCTCTGGTTCAGGATATTTAACAGCATGTATGGCACGTTTAGTTCGTTCAGGTGGTAAAGCAATTGGTGTTGAACATATTCAAGAACTTGTTGATAAATCAATAATAAATATTAAAAAAAATAATAAAGATTTATTCGATGAAGGTGTTTTAGAAATTCATAAAGGTGATGGTCGGCAAGGTTATGCTGCTGAAGCACCATATGATGCTATTCATGTTGGTGCAGCGGCATCCGGTACTCCACATGAACTTATTCGTCAACTTAAAGTTGGTGGACGACTTGTATCACCTGTTGGTAGTGGATTTGGTCAAGAAATGATAACATACGATAAAAAAGCTGATGGAACCTATCACGAACAAACACATATGGGTGTTATGTATGTTCCATTAACCGATGAACAGAAACAATATGCAAGTGCCGGAATACGAAAAGACTTATAAATAACAAATTTTCTTCGTTTTTCTTGATTTTACAAAGAAAACCCAGCTTTTGATATGTCTTGTTTTTTTTTCTTAGAATTGTAATTTAATCTAGCTCTGTCTTAATTATTCTAGATTAGTATAATGCTAACAAAACGTATTATATCATCATTATTTTCGACAAAAAATTGTCGTTTTATTCAAACAAGTATTATTGTTAATGCAAGTCAACAACAAAATTCTTCATCAACTTCTTATGATAAATCTCTTTATGATTCAACACGAAAAAATTTATATATTAATAATGAAACACGAGTTATATGTCAAGGTTTTACTGGTAAACAAGGAACATTTCATTCTCAACAAGCACTTGATTATGGTACAAAATTAGTTGGTGGTGTTAATCCAAAAAAAGCTGGTACTAAACATTTAGGTTTACCAGTATTTAAAACAGTACATGATGCTATGAAAGAAACTGGTGCAACAGCTACAGTTATTTATGTTCCACCACCAGGTGCAGCTGAAGCTATTCTTGAAGCTGTGGATGCTGGTATTAGTTTAATTGTATGTATAACAGAAGGTATTCCACAACATGATATGGTTAAAGTTAAATATCAACTTGTAAGACAAAATAAATCACGTCTTGTTGGACCAAATTGTCCAGGTGTTATTGGTAAGTAGAAGAGTCTTAGTGAGAATTAAACATAAGGATACATCAATTCCTCGACCATAATTTCAAAGATTACATTGCTGTTTTTTTAAGTATTGAATTTTCATTGCACTATTCGAAATATTCTTGTCTTTAGATATGCATGCAACAATTCCTAGAACATTATGTCAAAAATAACGTATAGAAAGGTACGGGTTCTTCCACACTCAGATCCGGATCTAAAGTTTTATTTTTGTCTGTCAGACCCGATTACACGTTTTTGTGAATCCGCTGTTCCCCAGATGAGAAATATAGCAACAAAATATAACTGTACGTTGAGTTTTTTTTTCAAAGTGGCGAATAAATCGCTAAAATCTTGATCCTCTATTTGTTCATATACACGAAGGGTAACATGTATTGATGGAAAAAACCTTAGATTTGGATTCGGACCGGGTTCAGGTTCAAATCTTTTATTTTTTTGAATCCGAGGCGAGTTCGGATCTAAATTTTAAACTTTTTTTGGGTCCGGATCCACAAAAACGCAGATCCGCAGCTCCCTAATAACGTACCTGTAATATTGAGAATCAATGTATTCATGCTAATGGTTTATGATAGCCATGATCATATTTGAATGTTGTATTCAATGCTACCATTTAATTCAGCAAAGCTTACAAAATTGATCGTATTTTGTATAAAGAAAATCCTAACTTTTGACCAATTCCGAAACTCTTGTTTTAAATTCAATGAAATCTAACAATAGTTCCGAATGGTGCAATGAAAATTGGTAGGACAATAAGTTTTCAATACCAAAAAAAAAAACATGTCATCTTTGAAAACATAATCCAAGAATTGGTACATCTCTAATTTAAACATTTGAATATTTAGCTCCTGATAAATGTAAAATTGGAATTATGCCTGGTCATATTCATCGATCAGGTCCAATAGGTATTGTATCACGTAGTGGTACATTAACTTATGAAGCTGTTCATCAAACTACACAAGCCGGTCTTGGTCAATCATTATGTGTTGGTATTGGTGGCGATCCATTTAATGGTACTGATTTTATTGATTGTTTAGATTTATTTTTAAAGGATCCAGCTACACAAGGTATTATACTTATTGGTGAAATTGGTGGTAATGCTGAAGAAGCAGCTGCTGAATATCTTAAAGAAAATAATAGTGGATCAAACGCTAAACCTATTGTTGCTTTTATTGCGGGACAAACCGCTCCACCTGGTCGTCGTATGGGTCATGCTGGCGCTATTATAAGTGGAAAATCTGGCGGTGCTGAAGGAAAAATTCAAGCATTAAAAGATGCCAAAGTTAATGTTAGTGATTCTCCAGCTAAAATGGGACAATTAATGTATAAATCATTGAAAGGCTAAAAACAAACTTTTAGTTCAAAAAACAAAAATAAATGCACGAATTTGATCAAAGCTCATACATTGTTTAATCTTAGACAAAGAATTTTATTTATATTAGTTTTTTTCTTCTATTCTTATACTTTTTATATCTCTAGTTTTTTTATTTTTTATTTGGATGGATAATAGAATAGAATGTTATTGAGAGTATCATATACAACGGTCTCTTTTTCGCTTTATTCGTTCTATATGAAGTTGAAAAAAGCAACAAGAAAAATAATTGATATTTTTTCTTCATCATTACCATCACCATCATCATCATCATCATCATCATCATCATCGTCATACGTTATTATATTCCGTCGCGTCCCAATGTGTATGATGATGACGGTGGTAGTAGTGATCAAAAGAAGGCATCCATTCGACGACGACTTGTTTTTCTTTTCTTTTTTTGCATCGCACTATCGACATCGTTGTCGGGTTTTTTCTTCATTGCTTGCGATCAGGAAAAAAAAAAGAAAAGAAAAAAGACCCTTATATAAATGGAGTAAAGGTGAAGTTGTTTCAAAAATATTTTTTTTTTGGCCCATTGAAAACAAGTGTTAAAAGACAAAATGTTTTGCATTCTTTTGCTACAAAAATTCATTAGTCGTTTTCAAAACAAAACAGCATTTAAACATACATCTCATATGTTTTTGATTATTCATTTTTAGATCAAACTATAATATGGCATCAAACGGTACATCATCGAATTTTTCAAATAATACAACTGAAACAACATCAAAAAATAAAGATGATCTTCTAAGCGAAATTTTAACATGTGGTATTTGTCTATCTCGTATGTCATCACCTTGTTGCCTTCCATGTGCACATTCATTTTGTCGTTCATGTTTACTTGATTATGCTCAAAATAATAATATAAATGCATTAACACCAATAAATTATATTCTTTGTCCATATTGTAAATTTCAATTAAATTTTCGTTCATTTGAACATTTTGAATCAATATTAATTATTAATCCAACACTTAAACAATTATGTGAAGCACTTGATGCATCTGTTTTAAATTCTGATCAATCACAATATCAAACAAATGGTAATTATCGTGCACGATGTCATACATGTTGTTTACTTAAAATGCTTAAAGTTTGTAAACATTGTTTTTTTATGCTTTGTGAAACATGTCGACGAACACATTTACTTGATGTTCATCGTGAAAGTAAAATACAATTAGATATACTTGATTTACGTTTACGTTTAATTAATGAAAAACGTTTTCAAATGGATAAAATAACAGAAAAATATGATGATATGAGACAACATATTAAAAATTATGTTGAAAGATTAATATGTGAAATTGAACAACAACGTGATCATGCATTACATATAATTAATGATCGACAACAATCAAATGATGATGTTTTTTGGACAGGAAATGGTTTTGATAATAGTGAAAAATTAGATTTTTTTATATCATTATTTGAAACTGGTCAAAAAAAATTAACAGCAAAAAATATTACAGATAAAGAACTTATGGAATTATATGATAATCTACAAACAATACCTGATGTTAATGAAGATATAATTGAATCAATTGATTTTACACAATTATCTTTAGAACTTGATGAAACATTTCCAATGAAACAATTTATTCGTGTTTATGATAATGATATATCATCAACAATGACAACGGATAGTTTTGAGAAATCAACAAATAATAATGAACAGACAGAATGTATACAGACATAAATGTATAACTTTTGTTTTTTTTTTTTTTAAATTGTTTTTGACTTTTGTTTTCAAAAATATATACATATATAAATGGATAGAATCATAATTTTAAATTCATTAAAAGTGAAATATTATTATTATTATTTGAAGATATATATTCTTTTTCTTTCTCGTTCTTGAAAATTGATGATTTATTTGTTAAAAAGAAATATTTCTTCATTGTAAATAACTCACGCACCAATCTAAGATCTTCAAAGTAGAAACTCTTGAAATTCAGATTCATGGTGTAAAGCAGCTTGACATCCTGCTTTGCCTTTTTTTTCTACAAAACCACATTTTGAGAGTGTAATTGTGCGTACACGTAAGCAAGTATGAGTGTAGATAAGAGGTCTTATCTTCATTCGCATCTTACACTCTTACCCATAACTGCTATAAGTCGAAATAAAATTGTCAGAATGATGATAATCGATTATAACTGATATTCACGTAAAATAGGAAGGAAACAGATTATTTTGTAATTCTTCAATCGAAAAAAAAAAATTTCCAATTCAAAATAATGATTCACTAATTGGACATATTTTATATGAAGTTAACAGTTTATTTCCTAACATTGTCATTTTACATAACATCAATAAACTTGACAACTACAGATGTAGATGCCTATTATCAATCGTTTAGCGATGAAGAATTTGATATGATGGATGATATAGGATGTGTCCAAGTTCATTATCAATGTGCTGTTGATTTGTATCAGAAACTAACTGAATATTTATGCAACGAACAGCAAGTCTATGGAAACAATTAACTAAAATAATATACGATAAGTTTGCTATTCATTTAATCTAAATATCTTTTTATAAAAATTTTATTGAATGGTACATCTTTTTTTTTTCAAATGACTGATATAATATCATGCCGTATTGTTGTCCTTGTCGATCTTTTTAAATGTTTGACGACGAACAACATCATAATGTCTTTTATTGCTTCCAAACTTTGAATGCATGTCTAGATCTTATTCACTCGAGTTGATTTTTTCACACCAGTGACAATACACTGTCTTTCGTATGTTCGTGTTCATCCTGATATTGGACAATTGTGAATTTTTGTGTGCAAGGACAAAATTAGATGAAATATATAAAACTGTTGTATCTAAATCGTAATGAATCATTTAAACAGAAGAAAAAAGAGATGAATCAGTATGAAAAGTTACTATGACTATTAGCTCATTGCTACCTTTGAATAAAATACTCAGGAACTATGTATATGAATTGAAATAAATATTTCAACAAATAATAGAACTTTTTAAAAGATCCTTACAAAAAAAATAATAATCATTTCTCTCATTTGTATAACTTCTTTGCATGTTATAATATATACTTATAAAGCTAAATGTAGATATTATTCTACTTATATTCAACTTCAATATTTGAACAACATCATTTTATGAAGTAAATTGTGAACAAAATTAATAAATTTTCTATGACTCTCGTTTCTGTGCAATCAAAAACTTCTGAAGCATAGTATACTAACCCTTTGAGTCCCAAATTATTTCTGCTGGATTCAATTCAGGTAGACTGTTAGATTAGCTTACTTTAGACACAAATACAAGATATAAATAGCTCGCGTGTATTCGCAAGTGTTTTACTCACTAGGAGAGTATGCGAAGTGTTTCCTCGACTTAGAGCTTCTATTTTGCCCATAAGTAGACCTCAATATCAATAACTAAAGCCTAACAGAGTTCGTGTTCATAGGTTGTTGAAGCCAACTTATGACCATTTCACTGAATTTTTTATTTCAGGCAAGATATTCATGGAAAAATCAAACGATGATTTTTGGGCCTGAAATTTCCTTCATAAAGAGATCTTATAGTTATTAGAATATCCTAAAAATTTCAGGCAAAACGAATGTTTTATCTTTAAGATATTGAATGGGTAAAAAGTGATCATATGTCACAGACAAGCCAGAAAAATTGAACAATTTTGAAAATTCAGTATCTCGAGGATAAAAGCATTCGTTTTGCCTGAAATTTATAGGACATTATGTGCAAAATATAAGCTCTAACTCGAGGAAATAGTTCGAGTACTTCTCTCGTTAGTATAAGTTTTATTAAATTTTGTTATACTTGAATATAAATTTTAATTGCTAAAGTTTATTAATTGTAAAACTTATACAAGTTTTTCATGAAATAACAAAAAACAAATTTTTTTGACACAAACAGAAATGTCACAAAAACTGCATTTTATACTACTAAATACTGGAGAAGGTCTTGTACTGTAATAACTTTCTCAATGAACGACTATATATCTCCTTTACAGATAGTTGGGAAGGATTCTAGAGTACTCTTTATTGCTTGATTTCAAGAGATTAGGTACTAATTTTTATGAATTATGTTGTGAAAAATAATTATAAAACATATATAGCTTTTTTGCTCCTATGAGATTCAAAGGATTAAAAGCATTTAAAATTTTTATCTTTACACAACTGATAAATTTATCTTAAAAGTAGTAGTTGAGAAATGAAAAAATTTTTCAATTTTCATCTCGAGAATGTTCTTCATTATGAGTGCCATAGTACAATATTATTCCAGATATGAGACGTTAGTAAGACTTTTATGACAAAGATTTTAATCTTTATTACAAATGTACGAAAAGTCTTAAATCAAGTCCACAACACCCAAACTTGCCTCGATCAGAGTATGTCATAAAACTGTAATAAAAACTGAAACATACGTCGAATGAACCTTATCAGCATTATGTTTCGCAGAAGATGTGTATACATGAGCATAAGAGAAGATATTCACATTCATCAATGAAAATGGTAAACTTGAAACTATGAGTACAAGTACTCATTAGAATAACATTTAAATTCTGACAATCATATACTTACTAAAGTGTGTATTTATTCAAGTATCATCAAAGTGGCAGATATAATAACAGTCGATATGAATAATAGCGAGAAACTTGACATCATTGTCTTTGAGGACTCTTCAAAGGTTATTGTTACTTTTTTTGTAATGTTGGCAATGTGATATTTACTACTGAAATAATTATTCTAACTAATTTTGAAATATACCGTATAACTATAATCGATGCGAATGGTGATAATAAACTAGGTTTTATTTTACTGAGCATTCTTCAAGTAAAAAGAAAAACTTTATTATTCGCTTCAATAAGAGTAATAATCTGTTCAATCATCAAATGATGTATTCAAATGTTTATGAATCCTATAGTTTGATAGTAGCTGATTTAACCAATGATAATATTATTGCACTTTATCTCAATAGAAATATTACTGATGCTTTTTTCAAAATTGGCAGGAGTACTTTTGATGATTGAAGGATCATTTTTAGATAAATTCGTTACAAATTCTGTAAGCGTAACTGATATAAATACTGGTAATATTTAAATAACTACAATCATACGTTTATTTATTAATTCATATATTCAATTCATTTTCAATACTATTTGCTGGATCTGGAAGATGTTATAAGGATGAGACACAATTCTCTCTTATTACTAAGAGAACAAAATCAGTATCCATTTCAACATAAGTAATGGTACATTTACAAATCGAACATTCTTTGCAGTTATTGATTTACTAACACTTGCAGAAGCAATTGATATCAATGATGATGGGAGAGTCTAAACCTTATCGGTTTTGATTAAAGAAAAAGAAAAAACGAAATATGTTTGATGAAATAAAAATTTTTTCTTTTCAACGTCTATCTGATATATTCTCTCTTCTTGTCTTGCTGACACACATTTTATTGTCATATGTCGTATAATATCAATAAAATGTAGTTTAACAAACTGAGACTTAGATAAAAGTATAAGTATTAGTATGTAATAGATAAGAAGAATGATAAGAAAAATTTTGTATCTTTCTTCAATTACATATAATTTTTACCGTATTAATAATATTGAATTCTGTAAGGATTGCACCATATAATGAAAGTGATACGATAATTACAATAAAGACAATCAATCACTTTGAATGTTTATTAAGAAGACGCTACTCCTTTTCTGCAGTAGTACGTCAAGTAAAGGTCTACGAAAATTTCTAAAACTTTTCATGTTGACAAATTTTGATTAGTAGAGTGTAAGTTGCGCAAAAAGTGAAATATACCAAATGCTTTCTGATCATAGATTTGGATGGAGGCAGAAGAGCATAAGAATGAAAATATATTCACAATTTTCTTCTGGCTTACGACAACTCACACTTCTTCATTTGTGAAAAAATACTATAATTTTTTTTCTGTAAAAGAAAATAGAAAAACGATTTTTGCATTATTATTCTTTGTGTTCAAAATTGTTCCTATATTTTAAGCATGAAAAGATAAGCAAATGTTGTCATCCGTTAGAAGACAGTTGAGGTTATATTATGATCGCAAAAATCTTACAATTAAAAATTTTGAAATTCTTGAATGCAGAAAGAAGTTCAATAGTCTTTGATGGAAATGTTTTCAGATTTTGAAATATTTGATAGAAATAAAATGTATTGTTATGTGTCATTTTGAATTTTTTAATCAAAGAAATTGTATGTACACAAAGGTATTATTGTTTAATGATGTTTTAATTTACAATATTTTATGTACATTTTGAAATTTAATTTTTGAATATGATTTTATTTCTAAAATTATTTAAAAAACTATTGAAATTATTCTTTTAGATGTTAATCTGATGAATAAATTAAATATTTATAATTTTATGACTAGTATTTATGAGAAGAAAAAAATATTTTTCTTGCCATGTTTGAATTCTTCTTACATATGTTAATTTTCAAATGTTTTTTTTTAAAGTTAGATTTTATTCTATGGATTTTAAAATTGCTTTCATAATTTAATTTTCTTTTGTTTTTCTTCATGCTGAAAGTTGACTCTTTTAGTTCTTTATTAAATCATATGAATAAAAAATTTGTTTGATTCTTTTTTTTTCTTCCCTCAAATTTCTACTTTTTGCGTACGATTGTCAAAATGAGCCGACTCAAATTTTCAATTTCATTATAGATTTTTCTGTTGTCACATCAAGGAACTCGTCAATCAATGTGAGAATGTCATTCTATTGTTGTGTCTTCTATTTTTCTTTTTTTGTTTTTAATCACTATCGATAGACAGTTTTTTGCTTGTCTTATTCCATAAAAAAAACTGCTTCAGGTTTTCTTTTTTTTGAAGATTTGTTTGCCTACCACTGCAACCATTGTTGTTATTGGACAAAAGGAAAAAAAAATAGAAAAGAGATTTTTTCCTGTTCGAATAGGTTTTTTTTTGCAGTGTGAAATCAATCATACAAAAAGGAACTCGCAGAGGTAAATCAATTGAATAATAATGAATTTTATTATGACACGATTTGAGTTTCTTTTTTTCGATATTGAATGTGCAAGAAACAAAGACTTTCTCTTAAATCATATAAAAAAATTCGAGGAAAAAAGTCTTCTGCATCTTTTTATGAGTTAGAAATCATAATTATCAAGGAAAAAATGTTTGCGCATTATGCTGTTTATTTCTCATAGATTATCATTCGTACATGGCTAGTAGTTTAGATGAACGAAATGATCCATTTGTTGATCTTGAATATCGTATGACAAATCCAAAATTTACACAAGATGTAGTTAATCGAAATACAGGTATAAATATACTAAGTAGACAACCAGTATCAAAAGCTGTACAATTGAAAGCAGAAAATTATGATTTATGGTTTCAAAATGAGCGTTTAACCGAAGAAAATGGTGTATTAGGTACTGAATTGGGTAAATTGCAAGATAAACATGATAAATTAATGTATTTGGCACGTAATCGTCTTGGTGAAATACGTTCAAAATATCAAAAACTTGAACAAGATAATCACACATTAAAAACTGAATTCGATCGATTAATACGTGAATATGAAACAACAAAAAGATTGATTGAAGATTATCGACGTATGGAAGAACGGTAAATCGAAATAAAATTTCTTCTATTTTTTTTTTGAAAATTTATATGCATTCTTTTCTCCATTAAATAGTTTTAAAGTAGCTGATCGTGAAATGCGTTTAATGATCGATACATTAACACATAATAATGAAGATCTAAAAGTACAAAATCAAACATTAATCAACGAACTTGAATTACTAAAAGAAAAATATTATATAGCTAAACAAAATTTAGAAAAATCTATGCACGATGCAACATTATTTAAAGAAGAATTAACTAAAGCTGTTTATGCTCGTGATTCACTTGAAAAAGAGAGTGCTCGATTAAATGGAAAAGTAAATGAATTAAGTGCTGGTAAAAAATCAGCTGAAGAAAAATTAGAATTATTAACTGGTCGAACACATAATTTAGAAGTTGATTTAAGACGGTAAATAAATAAGTCAAAAATAAAACACTCAATATAACTTTAAATAAATAAAATATCTATTATTTTTAGTTCGGAAGCTAATGCTGCAATGTTACTCGAACGTTTTACTTTAGTACGAAATGAACGTGATGCACTAGATGCTGATAGTAAAAATAAATTAACAATATTAATACAAAAACTTAAAGACTTTCAAATACAAAATAAATCTGCTATGGAACAATTACATACACAAAGTAAACAATGTGATCATTTAAATGGTGAAAATAAACAATTACTTGAATATGTTGTATGTAAAACAAAAAAACTTCGAATGAAAATATATTGTTTATTTGAAATTTTAGAATGGTTATCGTAAAGAAAATGATCTTCTTGCTAAACAACTTGTTTCTGTCAATACAAAACAAAAACGTTTAGCACTCGAACTTGAAAGTTTAAAATCAGCTGATGCTTTTATGAAAAATGAAGAAGCTATGAAAATGCAAGATGCTTTAGTCGGTTTAACTGATCAATTAACACAATTACGTAAAATGCATGCTCATACACTTTCTGAAAATCAACGTATTAAAGAATTATTAATTGAAAAAGATTCGGTTTTAACTAGTTTGGGTTATGAACGTCATCAATTACAAGATAAAATGATTAAAAATGAACACACCATTCGACAAATGGAACGAATGTTAGATGGAAGTGTTGTAGCTAAGCGCTCACCATTAGATACACGAAAAACAATAACAAATAATGCATATTCATTCGAGAACGTCCTTGAATCTTGAAGATCTTTGTACTTATGCGTGTGAATGTCATTCTAGACTTTTCTTTTCATGTTCTTTTTCTTGTATACAAAAGAAAAATGCAGTTTTATTAGAATAATGTTGTCATGCTTTCAATGGATGTTGGTTTTTTTTTGTCGGCTGACAAGATATCAACAGAGAAAAAAAAAACAATGATTATCATGCAAGTCAATAGTGACAAGGCTCTTCGTTGTGAAAGATATGATATGGATACAGATAAGCAAGAGTATATAACTTGCAGAAAATTCTAATTGAATTACAGTTTCACTTTTGTTTCATACAACTAAGGTAAGTAAAAAAACGAAATAAATTTAAGTGTTTGGTTCTGAAGATAATATTTTTATCTCAATATAGATGCAAACTATTTCGGTTCTCGCCATTCTTGCACTCGCTTTCAGCTGTACATTAGCTTATGATGTTACATTTAGTCAACATTGGAAATTATGGAAAGGACTTCACAAGAAACACTACTCCGATGCTGAGGAACATGTTCGGTATGAAAAAACAAAAATTATTCGATATGTCTAAAACCGAATTATTATTATTATTATTATATGAATTTTTAGTCGTGCTATATGGGAAAGTAACTTGAAGAAAGTTCGAGAACATAACCTCCAAGCTGATCTTGGCGTACATACATATTGGCTCGGAATGAACAAATTTGCCGATATGGTAAATTTCTTTTATTTTTTTGCATGCCGTACGATAAATATTCATACAAGTTGTTGTTAATATTGAAAATAGACCGTCGGTGAATTCGCTAAAAAAATGAATGGTTACAATATGACCATGCGAGAACAACGCACTCAAAGCCATCGCACATTTACAGTCAATCCAGGTTTTCAATTACCAGATACCGTTGGTATGTACTCAGATTGCTTGTCATTGTTTATTATTGTATAAAAAATTGTATTTATCTTCGTCTAGACTGGCGTACAGAAGGTTATGTTACTGATGTTAAAGATCAAGCTCAATGTGGTTCATGCTGGGCTTTCTCAGCAACTGGTTCACTTGAAGGTCAACACTTCAAAGCAACTGGAAAACTTGTTTCACTTTCTGAACAAAACTTAGTTGACTGTTCAACTGCACAAGGTAACATGGGTTGCAATGGTGGCTTAATGGACCAAGCTTTCGAATATATCAAAGTAAACAATGGTGTTGATACCGAAGATTCATATCCATATGAAGCTATGGATGATCAATGCCGATTCAAAAAAGAAAATGTTGGTGCTACAGATACTGGCTATACTGATGTTCAATCAAAAGATGAAAGTGCTCTTCAAACAGCTGTTGCTACTGTCGGACCAATCTCAGTTGCCATTGATGCTAGTCATTCATCATTTCAATTATATAAACACGGCAGTATGTAGTTCTTCTTAAGTTTTTAATTTCTTATTTTAATCCAAATCAATTTATTTAGTTTACAATGAACCATTCTGCTCACAAACACGACTTGATCATGGTGTCTTAGCTATTGGTTATGGCACAGACTCTGGCAAAGCTTACTGGCTCGTTAAAAACAGGTAATTATTATATTTATGTTTTTTTTTATTGATTATCTGATCGATTATGTATTATTATAGCTGGGGTGTAAGTTGGGGTGATCAAGGTTATATCAAGATGACACGTAACAAACGCAACCAATGCGGTATTGCCACAGCTGCAAGTTATCCAACTGTTTAAAGGCACAATTCGACTTTTTTTTTTTTCTATTCTTCTTTTTCTTCATGCTATCTTCTATTGTTTTCCAATAATAATTATAATAACATCATAACAATAAAAAAAAAGAAAACACTATATATATATAGATAGATAGATATATCTAATTATTCATTCATAGACGAATGTCAAAGCAAGACACAAGAGATATATTATATATACATTTTTTCTTCAATAAACAAGTTCCATTGAGATATATCTAATTGAAATTTGAATGGGTTTTATCATTGAGAGTGATCAAAAGCAAATAGAATAAATTTATTTATGTATTATTTGAATGAAACAATTGCCAGCGGACGATAAAAGAGGAGAATTCTTCATTCATCAACAATATTATATTCTCTCAATAGGTTTTCTATTTATTATTTTTGAATAAAAAAATATCTAAGCGGCATATACTGTTTTATTGCTCTTCATCGCTTAGGAACGACTCGTAAATGCCAACTAGAAAAAATAAAAAGGAACCGGAACTTCGGCCTCCCGTGATTATCAAACAGTAATAACAATTGCATTATTCATATATATATATATATAGATAGATAGATATATATATATGAAAATGTCTGTAAAACTTCTCTCAGTAGAAAAGAAAGAACAAGTTATAGAAGATTAATAATAAAAATCGACATTATCTTCAAATATTGAGCTAGATATCTTTTTTTTAAATTTTCATTTCAACAATTTGTTCAATCATACTGAAATCGAATTAGTGAGCTGTCTATCGATACAAGCTTTAGAATAGCGAGAGAAAATAGATTTTTCCTGCATGCGAAATAGAAACGACAATAAATGCAATTACTAATCTAGTACGTGCATACGACTGACAATCATTTTCTTTCCGAACTACTATATCTCTGATATAATGACTGCCAACTGGACACTTGATCATAACGATTATTCACCATTTGGTTCGGATGAACATATTTCAATAGCTGAATATCGTTCACTTATAATTACAATATTTTTCTTTTTAATTGGCTTATTTGGAAACCTTATTATATTAATTGGTAATGGATATATTCTTCGACATTCAATTGATGGTGAAAAGCGTACATTTGAAAATTTTCTTGTTGAAATAGCATGTTTCGATTTAATTGTACTTTTTTATCATTTAATTAATTCAATTATTCGTTATAAAGCATTACCAGAAAGTGATGTTCATACAATGACTGGTTTAATTAATATATCAACTGTTTGTTGTAAATTATTAACATATATTGTACGAATTTCAACACTTATGTCTCATTGGTTAATTATTTTATTATTACTTAATCGATTATTTCTTATTTATCCAACATTTTATCGACTTATAACAATTGTTAATGCAAAATATGCTGTGTAAGTATTAAAATTTCAAGAAGAAATATTTTTAATCAATCGAAATATACTAGTTGATTTTTAAATTTTATTTTTTCCATTTTCTAAATTTAATACAAATGGATTAAATTTTTTTTGTCATTCATTTTAATTCAGAATTCTATTGAGTGTAATAATTCGAATAAACTACTTAATTTATTATTTTGAATGCAAAACATTGAGCACTTTTTTCCTGGATCATTGGAAATTAGTTATTAGATTAAAAAAAAAATATTCATCTACATGGGAAAAAAAAACATGTCTCTTTTTTGAATGAGCAATATATTAGTATTTAACAGTAAACGATCTTTTCTGACACGATATTGAATATGAAAAATAGATAACAATCTTAACAATTTTTCATAGTCAACATTGATTTCATATTAATATACAGAATGACATGAAAGTAATGAATATTCTTGTATGAAATTTACCATAGCTAAATAACATTTATGATTGATTGACACAAACATTTGTTCATGTGAATAATATTAGTTAGCAGAAGTCTATTATTTTTTGTAATCTAAATATTATTTTTGGAAAAATTATTTTTTCGATAATTTTCTTATTTCTTAGTATTTTTTATTGAATCAAAAGATCTAAGTGGATCATAATACTATATAAGAAGATTTTTATTAATTATCTCCTTAATCAGAAAATATAATTTTTAAGCTGTTTCTATGAAAGAAAAATAGAGTAAAACTTACTCCACAAAAGAATCACTATTTCTATGCAACTATAATGTACTCCATTGCTTTTTGAGTAAATTTAGAATGCAAATAACTACAGATCTCAAGTTTTCATCATCCGATAGAGCAAAATGAAGAACATAAACCTATGTAAAAGTTTGTAGTAAAATGTCTCTATTCTTGACATTTAACCCGAAAAGACAATTGAATCAAGCATCAGGTATACAATAGATAATGCCTTTGAATCAATTGAATTTAATAAGATAAAATATTCAAGTTGTTCTATTTCAAAAAGTAGGACATTCTGCCACAAAACAAAAACTTGGATAAGTTTATTATCAAGTAACAAACATGTATCTTGTTTAAGATATTGATTTTTACATAGAGTCACGTCCGTTAATTTGTGTTTTCCCAATGGTGAAAAATGCAAATCTCTAGCTACTTGCATTCTAGACTTATTCAATAAAACAATGGAGTAAATTATATTTCTAGATGAATAATTTATACATATATATTGATCTTGTTTGCTTGTGTATAAAAACAAAAAAATCTTTTTTCTCTTGTATTTGATATCTATTAACTTTTATTATTTTTTTTTACGAAATATTAAGATAGTTTGTCCATCATATCTTCTAGAATCTGAGTCGAATTACACATAGGAATGAACCATTTCCATTTTGATTTTAAAAAATTGTCGATTTTGCTTATGTCTAGAGAAAACTTCTATTTCAATAATAATCCATGTCGTACACTTGTTTGCACTACCGTGGTATTCGTAGGAACCGGGCAGTAGCACTTATGACTTACAGTTTCAGCTATAAATAATTTTAGAAAGTGTTTTCTATTCAAATTCAATTTATTTATTAGAAAGAACTCAAATTAATCGAGAAAGAAACAGTTGCAGAATATACATTACTAATATAAAATTTTACAGCGTCATCTATAATCAAAGTATATCTCATGACCAAGACCGGTTTGGGCTTTGTGGTTAGTATAGGTTGCTCAGATACATCAACATTACTTCCGCGGAACGAAATCAACTCAATTCTGTTAGTTTTAATAAACTTCAAAAATATTGATATCTGTTTTGATACAATATGTCATGATACACACTTTCAAAACAACTATAGCGCACATTATATCGGTGATAGTTTCTCATTGCTATAAGTTTAAATCGTCAGATTATAAAACTTTTCTTCCTAAAACAAGTTACGAGGACCTTTCATTTCGATTAAATCAATTATTTTCTTATAATAATTTAAGATAAATATTTATATTTATTTAGTCTTGGTTTACTTTTTCTTTTTACTCTTTTTAATGTTCTACCAATTGAATCAATGTCTTATAATTTACCACTTTTTCATTTATCAAATTCAACAATTAATATAACACTTTATCGTCATTGTTTAATGAATGCTGAAATGATCGATTTAGAAACATCAATACATTCAACTGCTGTTATTATAAATGTTTTTTTTTATACGGGTATTGGTCTTATTTTACCAACAATAATTATTTGTATACTATCAATATTATTATTTCAAAAAGGAGCACATCTTTGGAATGAATTACGTTCTCATCATTCTGAAACCGAAAATATTTGTTTAAGATCAAATTCTCCAATTGTTGAATATCTTCGTACATATAATGCAGCATTTACACTTGGTATTATATTTGTATTTCTTTCAATACCATGTAAATTACTTCGTTTAATTGTTTTATTTGCATCAAATGATATTGATGAATCAAAATCATCAAATCATATACTTATACAAGCTCATGCACAAATGCAAACAGTTGGTCATGCATTTGAACTTTCACTTTATTCATATAAATGTTTTATATTTATTTGTACAAATCATCGTTTTCGTTGTGCATTAAAATATTTATTAACTTATCATCGTAGTCATGTTATTATGAATGAATATCGACCATCAATGGATATTGGTTATGAACATAAAATCATACGAGCAAGATCATCACAAGAAAGTGTACCATTTGAAGGATTATATACACATTTACAAAAAAATGAATTTGAATCACCAATGAATATGTATACAACTGGTTTGACATCAGAATTACATAGTCATCGATCAAGTTTTAAAACACGATCAAGTGTATCTAGTCGACGAACAAAAGAAGATGAAATATCACTTTGAAAGTCCTTTTTTTTTCTTTTTCTTGTATATTTGTATAGAAATTGTAGATATATGTGAGTCAATTATAATTTTATTGTATCATTTTAAGAAAATAAAAGAGCGAAAATAATTTTCTGATTTTAAAGATAATGAATTGTGTGTTACACTGTATTATATAGAAAAGAAAAATGAAGAAATTTTCTGGAGTATCACTTTCAAGATGGCTGAGATATGCAAATATCGTTCAAAACAACTTGTTCACACGTAAATTGAAAGAACTCCCGGAATACAAAAGTTTCGCAAAATGCATTTTCTATACTGATGATTATATGTAGAAAAAACTTTTGTTGAGATTCAAAATATGATAAATCTCTACTACATGAACCTAATCATGTATTAATGTGATGTCATTGTACTAAATGACTTCTTTAAGTCGCAAATCAAAATTAATTGATGCCTATTTTAGTAGCACTTAGAATAAGAAATACATTAATTTATAAAATATGCACTCTGACTTCAAATGTGAAATAGTATGCACGTTGTAATCTCGCGTGACATCTTAACACTAATCTTTTTTTTTTTGTTTTTCTCATGAGCTAAAAGTTTTCTAACGATAATATTTTCATTGGTAGTTGATCACAATGAAAGAATAAAATCATTAAAATTTCATTGCAAACATATCATACTTTTGAAGAATTCTATAAGTGAGACATAATGAAAAATTTCGTATGACATTTAACAGAAAAATTAAATTTTTAAGTTTGGTTTCATAATTTTTGTAAACAAGAAATAATACAAGTTTCTGATCTTGTTTTTTTTTAAAGATTTTATTCTTCATTTACTGACTGTTATTCAATATTGTTTCGAACAGTTTTAGATGATTTGTTCAATCTCAGAATTATTTTTAATCTTGCGTGATAGATAATCGAACGATGACTAAATATTTGATATTTAGAAAAAGTTATAAGAAAATTCGAATGCAAACTTCTATTAGCCTTATAGGCAAAAGTTGTCGACTGTTTGTTATAATTTCACCAATGTGTGAAGTTAAAACAGAAAGAAAACATATCACTTATATGACATGCTCTAACTGTAAATGTTAGTAAACATCAATAGTTCAGACCTTGTATGGTCATTTTCTTGAAATTCATTCAAGATAAATTGAAGACTTTTCTGTGTGTTAGTGAAGATTTATTAAAAGAACTTAATCTGAAAAAAAAAATCATAAAGATTGATAGAGAACAACTCAAGATATTGATCTTTTATATATTAGAATATAAGAATACAATAAATTTGCAATTCATTTATGTAAATATATATATATACAGAGTGTCACAAAGTCGCTGTATAAAAAGTTTGAATATCTCCCTTAAGGTTCTATTGGATGAACTAGTTTTTGTATTGATAACAGAAAACACTTGAAAGTTTCTATCCAAATATTCAAAGTTCTGAAATATTTCTAGAAAGTAGTACTTTTTCGACTTTCGAAAAACAGTATGTAGAGTTTTTTATTATTATTGTGGGCTTTTCAAGAGGGAACAAACTGATCTCTCTCATAGTGAGTGAACAGGAACGATTGAAAATGCTTAGAAATGAAGAAAAATCACAAAAAATCAAGTCTCTACTTTTAATTTTATTACTAAAGATTTTCTATGATTTCTCATGGTTTCTGGTAATTTTTAATCACTTCTAGTCATTATTCGTATTCTTAAGATGTTAAAGTGATTTCTAGCATAGAAATCAGTTTATTTCCCCCTTAGAGTCTCTAACCATCTAGGTCTTTTTCTCTTCCTTTATTAACATTCATTTGATACTTCTACAAAAATTAGATACATTGATCTCAAATTTGATAGCTATGAAATCTCTAAAACAGTGTTAGTTTACTCAATGCACCTTCTATCAAAGAGTTTTTTGATAGGAGAGAAAAGACAAATCGTTTCGAAGAAACGCATAAATTATTCAAGTCTTTTCAGAATGATCAAATGAACGTTTATAACGAAAGAGATCTAGATAGTTGAAGACATAAAATAATGAAGAAATAAAGGAAAAACTCTACATATTGTTTTTCGAATAGTCGAAAAAGTACTTTATCGTGTATTGAATCTGAAAGTACTACTTTGTAGGAATATTTAAGAACTTTGAATTATTCTCTATCACCAATACAAAAACTAGTTCCTCCGTTAGAATCATAAGAAAGATATTCATATTATTTTTTTGTATAGTGACTTTTCGGACATCCTATATAAATATCCATTATAATGATACTTTCAATGAAATTCTTATAGAGAAGAAGCAAAAAATATTGGCTATAGAATAAATTTAACTATCAGTTAGAGCTAAAGAGATCTAATGAGATTTTTCATAATATTCTATGATTATTGTTCTACATAGAAGTCAATATTTAGCAGCTAAGTTCTGATCATCATGCGAGTACATGGAGTTCTCGCTTTAGTAACACACGATTATATAAAAAAAAATAATAGAAGTGTTACTTGATGTCGCATGTTTCACTGAAACACACTTGAAGAATGCTTCTCGTATACAAATTTTTTCTGATAAGCACATGAATGATCTTACATATTGTTTCGTTTTGATAAACAAACAAACATTGAAAATATTTTAAACAATTTGGGTATTCACATGACTAAAAATAATTTTCTCATAAATATGTGTGTTTTGGAAATTTTTTTACAAATGATTGCTCTACAAGTATTCTAGATTTCTATTTCTATTCATAAATAAAAAAACAACACGAGAAAATTTCTAGAATTTTATGCTAATACTATAAAATATTTTCTTCTTCATTTCCATGTTGTGCACATACTTTTAGAATTCATCTTTGATCATTACCATGTAATTTTCCTTATTTTCTGTAAATGGCTGAAGCTTTTATCTATTAACTTATGAGAACAAACAGTTTCGAACTGTATTTGTCTTCTTTAACAAATAACAATTTTAGTAGTTTCTTTTTCGATTATCATACAGTTTACTTATTCTTTCAGTTGTCATTCCTATAATTACAGTCGATCAAATAAAATTTTCGTTTCTTCAACGATCAACTAATTCTATTCAATAGAAAACTTTAATCATTAAATGAAGTATTCGAAAAATTTATATCCATGATAAAAAAGATCTTAAAAAAATATGTTTGTTTTCGTCCATTAGACTTGAAATAAATGCAGTCGATAAATATTTTTATGTTTATTTTTATTCATCATATTTAAAAAGAAAACAGAATTCTTTCTACTATTCATCATATTTCCTTTTTAATAAATTGTCTCTCTATTATGAATGTTGGTGTTACCTTTTTTTCTTCAACAACTATGTGTATTTTTGAAGAATAGGAATAAAAGCCTTCTCTTGTATAGCAGATTGCAATGCTTTTTTTAAAATGTACTAAGAAAAACATATATACTTCTTTAATTAACGAATAATTAATCATTATACTAACTGAAAGCACCTACACCAAGATCTATAGACATTAACAAAAAAAAGAAATCTTTTTTTTTCTCTCAACGAAAAAGGTAAATGCATGAATATTTTTAAATAGGGCGTGTTAGTAGTAATAGGCATACAAAACGGAAGGAGAAAAAGCATGAAAATGTTTTACTATTAAAAGCATACACTTTTTCGGTCTTCCTTTGGTATTATAAAAGCGAAGACAAAAGCTCATGGTAAAAGAGAGAGAGAGAGAAAAAAAAGATGTGCACGACATTGTATACATTCGAAGTTTTACAAACATTATAAACGAAACTTTGTTCTTTCTCTCTCTCTCTCTCTCACACTTCATAATTCTATCTATAGAACGTCGTAAATGTCATTGGTGAATAGTATTCAAAGAATAAACAAGCAACAGATGGTTTATCATTAAGCTTAAGGACTAATTAGATAAAACAATTTATTATACAATAGTTACAAATGGCTAATAATACTATTAGGATGATGTCGTATGCCAATAATGCTACAAGTAATGCATATTAAAAGATCATCTATGATAAACATAGAATTAAATAGCAAGGAAAAAAAAAAAAGGAAGACTATTTTCTATTTGGATTAAGATGAAAAATTCTTTGTAAATTTTCTGATTGAGAAAAAATTCAAAATTCATTAACACAATAAAATTTCTAGATTGAGATTCTATCGAAGAATTGTATTACAAAAAAAAAAAAACAGATAGTTCTACATGAAATATTTCTATTTTTAATAGATTAGAAACATCTGTATATATTTCTTTTTAGTAACAACAAGATTATCAGCATGTAGTCAAATAATGAATGTAACCCAAACAATACAAGATGTATGTAAAGATCTTACAGTTCTGTCTCATTTTTTAATAGTAATTTTTTTTTTAAATTTATTCTAGCTTTATAATTTATATAAAAATAACAGTTCAAATTTAGTTTCAAGTGTATTTTATAATATTTCAATTATTAATTTCAAGTAAATTCTATCTTTGATTTGATTTAATTTCATATATGTTTTTTTTTTTTTTTGTAATATTAGTTGTACAACGCCATTTGGTAAATATTTTGAACAAATTATAATATTTACACGATCAGTATCGATTCGTATTCAAGTAGCATTAGGTATAAAATAGACAAAGAAAATTTTTGATTTTTTAATTGAAAAGTATATTTCTTTTTTTTTTTAAGTTTCAATTTATTTTGATTATATTACTGGAAATAAATTTTCTATAAATGGTTTAAATGGATTTTTCATTGAACGAGAAAGATCAATTTCTCTTTCATCAATCAGTTTAAATTATAGTAAGTCATCTATATTACTTGCATTACATATCAGAGATCCAAACAGGCCTAGTCTATTTCTTTATATACTGATGGTATGATCAGAATTCAATGTCAGTAGAAGATTGTCTTTATAGAAGAAAAAAAAAGCAAGAAAGTCATATATATCGAAATGATATTACTATATAAAACATTTATTGACTTTTTTTGTATAATATATATCTGTCGAGAATAGATAGAAAAAGAATTGTTTTTGAACAAGAACATTTTGAATTTATGTAATGAACTAGTGAAAGAGAATTTATGAAATCCTACTGTATGATGACACTATAAATGACAGTTGCCAGTCAGGGATGCCTCATTTTTGTTTTTTTTTTCTAAAACCTTAATAATACATTGGAGCAATATGATTTTTTATTCATTAGATGTACTTCACACATAGACGAAGTAAACACTAACCTCTTGAATCATATAGAGTGATAAGAGCGATGTGTCTCAAATATTTACTTGATATCATATAGTTGAAGATATTTCATTTAGATTTTGTTTCCATAATTAAGTCTTGCCGTTGAGCACCTAAAATAAAATGAAGTATTATGAAATGAGTTTTATCAGCAAGAGCATAATTTAAAAACTGAACAAAAATATCATTTGATATTTTTACAAATAGGAGATTTCATCAAGCTAATATTAGACAATGCGCAAATAACACATGCAATTTTCGTTATCTTCTTAAAACCATCGATAGGTTCTCTATAGATACGGCCTAAAATAGAATAAGTTTGGATGTGTTGATTGATGTTTTCAATAGCAATTCTTGCGCTGGAAATATTCTTGTTGCAAAGTTTATCTGCTGCGGTCAATATATATGTCCGCAGCATTTCTTTCTTCGAGTAGTTACGTAGTTTTCATCAATATAACTATTATCACCTATTATTTGAACATCTTTTCCGGTATGCGTTAATAATCTTGATTCTCTTAAAATTGTGAGACCGTGTATACTGCTATGATAGCACTGAGACTCATTGTCTAGTCTTAACTTGATGAAATCTTCTATTCGTAAAAATATCAAAAGATATTTTTGTTCAGTTTTTAAATTATGTTCTTGTTGATAAAAAACGTTTCATAATACTTCATTTTATTTTAGATGTCCGAAGGCAGGACTTAGTTATCGAAACAAAATCTAAACGAAATATCTTCAACTATATGATATCAAGAAAATACTTGAGACATATCCCTCCTATCATTCTATATGACTTAAGAAGTTGGTATTTACTAGCTCTATGTATGAAGTACATCTGATAAAAAAAAATCATATTGTCCCAATGTATTATTGAGGTTTTAGAAAAAACAAACAAAATTGGGACATCCTTGACCGGCAACTACCAAACATAAATCAGAGGACGATAAGAATTACTAAACAATTTACGTAAGATAAAAATAATTATCTAACAGAAATTACAAACTGTATATCAGTGCAATAATCTAATAAATTAAATAAATAAATAGAGAATGAACAATATAATCACAATCAATTATTAGTTATGATTGTGTCTAGTCAAATATAATAATAAAAAGAAACATCATCTCTCATCTTTCAGTAGTAAACATATTCCACTGTATAACATTTCTCACTAGAAAAAAAAAAAGAACTTTTTATTGAAAGTTAGAAAAAAGCAAAACATGACAGATAAGTTCGATGACCTGTTTAGATTTTTCTGTCACAAATATGAATAGCGGTTGTATGAAAATTCAAAAGAAATTAGAGTTCCTATTGAAATTTGCTTGAGCTATTGAATTTTATCTTGCCACCATCTTTATTAGACGATCTCGCATATATTAGCTTACACGATGAGTTTCAGAGTTCGCAGAATCCGATCTATGAACTTTTCAAAGAGTAGTAAATAATCAAAAATATTTTGAAAAGTTCATTTCTCTGAGAGATGAAATCTGCGAACTATGAAACTCTTCATAAAAGCTACTGTATGTGAGACTTTCAAATAAAAATTGTGTCGAGATAAAGTTCAATAGTATCATCAAGTCTCAATAGGGACTCAAATCTTTTTAGGATTTTCACAAGAATACTATGTAGTATTTATAGGCAAAAAACAGCACTAAAATCAGAAGGAAGCATCTGAGAAAGTTCCCACGTTGGCGAACTTACGAATAAAATCGATTAAAATACATGACCGTTATCAGAAGAGTATGGAACAGAATGAATTAAGACATTGTGCAGTATTCTGACTCTTGACATTTTTTTAAGAGCAACATTGAGAGTATTTATGTATTATTAATTCGAAATATTGAAGCAATACATTTCAATTTTCTTCATTTATAGATGCCAAATTCGATTCTTGTTCGAGTATTGAGACAGCTCAAGATCCAGTTTGTCTACAGAACAGTTCAACACCTGTATGCATTAGTCGCTTTACAAATCCATGGATTTTCAATTGCAGGTTTGAACAAAAAAACAAAGTTTATTTAAAATAATTATTTTATTCATATTCTTTTTTTTTCCTCAAGTGAAATCTCTGTAACATCAACAATTTCTTCATTATCTACTATGAATAATGATGGATTATTATCAACACCAATTTTAAATTCATGGCAAATCAGTCTCATATGTAGTTTAAGTATATATTTCATAAAAGAATAAAATTTGAATTGATCTACATTTTTTTTTTCTAATATAGGTGGTTTTTTTCTATTAATTTGTTTTCTTCTTCTTGGATATTTTTGTCGACGTCGTTCACGTTCAAAACATTTTACTTTAACATCAGTAAATTTTTTTAATGATATAAAATCAATGCAAAAAAAGTACAAGAAATAAATTTCAATTATGATTAACAATATTTGTTTTTTATTTTTTTTTTTCTAAATAGTGGAATACCACTATGTCAAACTTTTCAAAGAGCTGCTACTATTGTACAACCTAAACAAAGAAATAATTTGACTGTTGCTTGGATTCATGATGGTATTAATGAAAAAAGTTATATCAATTTAAAACCAACTGAACTTTATAAGTAATATATATATATATATTAATTGTTTGAGATATTCATTAATTTTTAAGTTTTGTAGTCAACAAATATTTATTGATCATACTAAAATCCATGATCCAGTTTTTCATTCAAATATTTCTAAAAATTCTCTCAAACCTATTTATATTCCAAATGATCATATTAATCCATTAACATCAAAAGTACATTCAATAGCAATTATTTCTCGACCTGTATCTGAAACATCAAAGAATCAATTAAAATCAATAGTTGGTAAATATAGAAATATTTCATTTATTAATAATATTTTCAATTTTTAAAATTATTTTCAAAGATCAATTAGAAGAAGATAAACTTGATCCATCGGATAGTATTTCATTTCATCAATCAAATAAAACTAATCCAAAAAAATTGAGTATATCAATTTCAGGACAATTAGCAAATACTTTATCACTTGATGAAAGTTTACATGATGAAGATGCTTGGATGTCTATTTTAGATGTAGCTAACGCTGAAGTATGTATAATATATTCATATATATATATATATACATGTAAACCTTTATTTTCTTTTAGCTTGATGTACTCGATCGATTGGAAAATGAACAAGATCGGATAAAAACAATAGTGTAATAATAGAAAACTTTACTTAATCTTTTTTGATATATTGATGCTTTTATGTTTTTATAGATAGAAGTATAGAGTTTAAATAATCATAAAAATTTCTTAAAATTGTTATCTTTTAAAGTAAAATTTAATTTTTCATAAATATCTATTATTGTTTTACGATATTTTCGATCAGCAAAATATTAGTTTATGGATCAAAACTAATTAAAAACTGATAAATTAGATAATTTTTTTCTTTTCCAAACTTGTTTGAAAGATTAATTAAATGATTACACTTTTGCTTGCTAAATCAGATACTATATATTCTTTTTTTTCCTATTTCTTTGTTATCCTTGACACAATCAAACACAACTATCATTCTGTCCCATTAGACAAATGTCAATGAACCATTAAGATTGTCTTCTATATATGTAAATAATATTAGAATATTCTTATTTGATTTTAATATGCGCGTTATGACACGCGCGTTCGTGAGAAATTATTCAAAATGTATGGTTCGATTAAACACACAAACTGAATTTGCCGTGACTACATACTAAACATCGAGTGTGTTTTTCTATTCTGTCTATAAGCAAAATAAATCGGTGATTAAATGTTCGTATATATATATATATATATATTTTTTTTTGCAGAACGAACAATTTATCCATTATCTCTATTCTACATGTGTATTTCGTTTATTTGTTTTCATTCAGTTTAAGAATTAACACGTAGTGGTGATGACGGATTATGCAAATAAATATAGGTGCTAGACGAATGTTGTTGTTGTTGTTGTTGCTGTTGGTTATCATATGATGTGGTGATATCAGATTGAAATAAAGGTCGTTTAAAAAGAGGAATGTGTTCACTTTCTAATAATGATTGATACGTATTATCTAATTCATGTGCTGGTGTTATATGAGTTGATGTTGAATTAGTTCGTTTCATTATTGGTGATGATGATGGTGAAAGTGGAGAGACTAATCTATGTATAGGTGAAGATGATTTTGAAGAATTATTAAGTGATGAATGAATATTTAATTTGAAAGACTTTGGTGATGTTGAAGAGATTTTTTCAAATAAAGAAGTATTATCCATTGTTGTTTTATTATCGGATTTTGTTGAAGGTGCAGTTGATTTTGATAAATGCAAATCATCTTCATCCTCACATATATGATTGAATAAGTCGGATAATACAGGAAATGCTCGATGGCAACGATAACAGGTACGTAATCGATTAATATCATTGGCTAAACCTCCTGTATGAACAAAAAAAAAAACAAGCATAAACTTTTTTTTTTGTTTGTATAATATTCGTGAATTATTCTGCATCAATAAATATCCAAAATAACATATAAAAAAAAACACCAAAGCAATGAATGATAGAATCAATCACCAAATATTTGACTACTGCAAAGTGAAAATTATCGAAAATGATTAGTCAAGCAAAATGCATGATTTTATCTAACACTCCCATCTAGGTTGTTTTTTTTTTCTACAAAAAGTGCAACATACAATCACAAAGCGTACACCAATAAATAATAATCAATAATCATAAAAAACATGCTGAATCTATTTAATGATTATAAAAATGAGCAAGTGACGCTAAATAAAAAATCATAGTGTAAGTGTGAAAAGGAAAAAATAAATATCGAAAAGAAAAAGATGTCATGCAAACTATTTAACAGTACTAGGTCGTTGCATTTTATTACCGAATGATGATGATGATGATGTTGGAGGAGATTGATTATCAATATTAAGATTTCCTGACATTGGATTATAATATCGTTTATTTTCTGTTGTTTGTCGTTTCATCTCAAATTGTTTACAAAGTTCTTCATGATTAAGACAATCACTTAAACGAATATTTTGTTGACAATAAATACATTTTGTTGTATATACTCTTTCATGATCTGAACGATGACGACATATAGCTTCATGTTTTAAAAGATTTTCTATTGATGTTTGTGGATAAAAACAATATTGACATGTTTCTAATTTCGTTTTATTAGTTGTATTATTATTATCCATCGAATGTCGATCAAAACGATTATTATTCATTGTTGTTGGTTTTGTTTGTTGAAATATAAAATGTTCATCAATATTTTCTTCATCACTATCTTTATGATTAAAACGTGATGATGATGATGTTGCTCGTTTGATATCATGTCTAAATTTTGATGTTGGTGTTACATGATTAACAGGAATTTTTGTACGATTTGTTGATGTTGCTCGTTGTTGATGTGATGTACTACGTAAACGAGTTGGTGAATGATACCAAAATAAATCATCATGTAAAAATCGATCAAATAAAGATCGTGTTAACATTTCAAACATTATAAATGGATCATTGTCAAATGGCCAATCATGATTCCATTTTGATCGAGTTTTTCTTCGAAAATGATTTTGACTAGAATGAAATGTTGATGGAAATGAATCAAAAGGATCATAATCATTTTCATCATCTGATGATGATGATGTACCAAAATTAGTATCAAAAAATGAAAAATTTGGTGCATGAAATTTACGAGTAAAATAAGCATGTCGTTGATGAATATTAAAAAATGGATCATGAAAATGAAATCGAGATGAATTATTATTTGTTGATGTAAAATATGATTGATTTGATGTATGAAATGAAGAATCATGTTTATGTTGTTGTGATGATGATGATGAAGAATTTGTATTTGTTGTTTGTTGTTGTAAATCATATGTTCGACGTTTATCTGTATCACTTAATGTTTCATAAGCTTTATTAATTTGTTTAAAAATTTCTTCAGCTGTTGTAGATGAATTTTTATCTGGATGATATTGAAGAGCTTTTTTTCGATAAGCTTTTTTTATTTCCTCTTCAGTAGCTGTTGATTTAACGCCTAATATGGCATAACAATCACTAGCTACCATTGTCTACGTGCCTATTATTTCTTTACCAAGACAGATAATCACATTTATACATCTGAATAAAACAAAACAAATGATTTAATTTTCATTAATTGAATAATATTCATCAATCATCCAGAAATATACTGAAAAGGTAAATACTTACCCGAAGTTTTTATGTATTGGAGAAGGTTCTTTGATTAGTACGTAAGGTAGGAAAAAGATGAAACCGAATATGAATAAGAATGAAAGAAAAAAAATAATGTATGAAGAAACAAACTAGAAGACATAGACATGTATCTAAATACATCATATACTTATAAATCAGTTTAGTACTCGTCTGATTCTCACGATACGAAAATCAAGGCTCGTAAATAGTCAACAAATAACAACATGATTATCACGAGTATGTTTATGGGCGGGAGCTCAACGATACAATGATTGATACTTTATACTATTCTAAGCGACAAAAAAAAACAAATATAATGATAGTTTTAATAAGACAGACGTTATTAGAATAGAATACATAACACAAAACGATAGAACAGAAAAGAATATTATTGCCTATAAAACGGCAACCTACTGTGATAGTTAATGGGTAAACGGAAAGCGACGAGTAACCAAAAGTACACGGCGAAAGAAACGAGTTTATATAATAAAATAGTCATATATTATGATCCAATCAACCGAAGAGGGCGAGGTATAGCCGATAATCTAACTTTTTTTTATTATAATACGCATGTTTCTGTTATCTTACGGTGAATTCCTACTTTTTCATCAACCCAATTTTCGAGGTCAATCAAGGCATGTCCGTCGTCGGCTAATATAAACGACGTCTTGGTGACATTCCGTTCTTTTTTTTTTCCTATCCATTCTTGGTATAACTGCTGATGTAATATAGGCAAATAAATGAGAAGCAATACATCAAAAAAAAAAAAAGAAGAACACATATGTATATACATATTTTGTTCTCTTCTTCCTTTTTTTTGTGCTCTGTCCCTCTCTTTCTCTCTGCAAATGATTATTACACAATCGTTATATAAATTTTTTCGCACACATGTATATACAGATTGAAATGTGACACAAGATTGAGCTTGACAATTTTCAAGACAATGATCGAAGAAAAAAAAAAAAAAGTGAAAAGAATATTATTATTTGAACTACTAGGAAATTGAATTATATCAATGATGAAGTTGAATGATCAACTTACTCTTTGGCCAACAAATGAAAAAAAGATTCTTTTACTTGCTATTAACCGCATTTCAGCCTAGCATTTGTGGTGTTATTCTCCTCTTCCGTTCTTTATATGTTGTTGCGGCTAAGGTCGAACAAGTGAATGAAAGAAAGAATGAATGAATGAGAAAAAAACAAGGCTTTCTCTCTCTTTCTTCAAACACCACAATGTAATAATAAAAAAAAAAACCGAGAAAAGAAAAAAAAGCCAGTTAGACACTTTGAACAGACGGTGCAGCTGTTGTTATTTTATTAGTATGAATCAATAGATTTCTCTGTTACTTTTTTCTTTCTGGTGTCCACATAACCGCAAAATAGTGTACAAAAAAAGAAAAATATAAATTTCTTCTAGTAATTGATGGGATTATTTTTTTTTTTTTTTACTTTTCTACATCCATTAGTTTTTATAAAGAAAAAAGAAGAAGAAAAGGTCGACTTTTTTTTTTCTTATTTGCAATTTGTTTAACCCTATACCCATTATAGGCTGTACAGGGACATAGCGCTCATTAAAAATAACTTTACAAAGAAAGTAATTAAAGTAAATCACACATATAAAACAATGAGAAAAAGAACATGAGTCATGAACAACCATTTCGAAGAACTAAATTATCTTGATATGTGAGCAGAACACATCGACTATCGATGAATGAATAGTTTAAAACAGGAGGGAAAGAAAACCAGAATAATACAAACCTTGTGTTATAGTATGGGAGATTTGAACATGATGATGCTGGTACACAAGAGTTGAACACTTCAGCTAATTTGTTATTCCTTCTTCTCCTGAAAAGATTTACCTTTACGTTATTTATGTCCATTTTAAAAAGACGTCTAAACAATAGATATGATTGATTTACTGAGATAAAATGTGTATTATTTTTTTATTGTTAATGAATCGTTTTTTTTATTTTGTTTGTGAAAAACGGGGCCAACTTGATCGTCCTATAACTTTATGTCGATTGATAAGATTAATGTATAATTCAATTTATTAGGAAACGAAAAATACATAGATATATTATTTACTGGTTCTGATAGCTATTGTATATAATCAGATTAAATGACAATATGGAAAGTGATACATGGAATTAGGTTGTCGTCTCCCATACAGTATAACTATCGTATAGACTGATTAAAAGACTAAATCACGCATAGTCTACCATCTTAAGAATAAAGGCACTTTGATATACATAACAACTTCATAGGATAAATTTTTAACAGAAAATTCTTTTGTTTTTTCTATTTATGAGGTAAAAGCGCTTCTTGTTTCAAACTTAACTACTTACATCAAAACAATATAAGATTCAAACGATATGTGGTGTCACCTATGATGGAATAGTCCAAATTTTCCAGACAAGGCTGAATTGTATTAAAAAGGATGTGTACACTGAAAAATAAAAAAGAATTTCTATCTAAAATTTATTCAATAAAAGTATTCTCTGTTTCAAAGTATATGTATTAGTAAATCGCGATGTTAATTATATAGGTGAAACTTATTCGTAAATGTTGAACTTCGTACGTATTATTATATTTGAATTATAACTGGGTTTCTTGTTAGTACTACTCAGCCAAATGCAAAAGCTTGAAAAACGCGTGTATTTGCAGGAAATTTTCAGAAAGTGATGTTTACATGCAAAATAGTTTTCAAGTTGTCGTATTTCATGCATGGAGACGTAAGCTACTTCAAATATTTGCAATTGTTGCGCATAAATGCAAGATAATAGCACACGCATAGACTTGCATGTCGTAAGTAGAGTCGGTCCGGTTTGACTCGGACCCGACCAAATCCGGGTATAAAAATTTTGAGTCATTCGGGTCAAACTCCAGAAATTTCGAACCCAATGGGTTCCTCACACAAAGATTAATTAATGAGGTTCGAATCCCAAATTTTGACCGATCGGATCCGGTTTCGGATCCAAAAAATTTTGTCGGCCAGGTCCAGGTTCCACAAATTTTAATTGGTCGGCTCCAGGTCCGGGTCCGAAAATTCTTAGATCTGATAGACTACAGTCGCAAATACGTGTATGGAAATGCAATTTTTTTCTATTTTTTAAGCAGAATTTGTCGGACCGTCCATGACTCTTATCCTTGCAAATAATTACATACAATAGTCTCGTGTGTTTATGCAAGACAGAGTTGGAACCGGTCCGGTCGGACCGGATCGGACAAGAAGTTAAACCGACCTGGACGGGACCGGATTTTTCCCAGTTCATCATTACAAAATTGTTGTTTGCATCCAAGAATTTTCTCTACTAAACCGGTGTTTTTATGAAATTTTCAAGGTAGAAGAATGTGTTTGCGAAAGATTCAATAGATATCTTGTCTTTAACTTGACCATAAACGATTGATTGTTCTCTTTATAGCTCTATCGATTTCTTTTTCGCGTATCGCTCAATTTAATCTAGATTAAATAATTTATTTTCTTATTCTACTTAGGTAACTGTCTGAATCAAGAAAAATCAATATTTACGACTTTGTGTTAAATTTGTTATAAACTTACTCTTTTTCCTTTTTTGAGATTAAGACGGAAAAATAAATTTGATCTAAATAGCTAATTTATATCGACATCGGACTCGAAACGTTGACGCACCTTGCTATAAAATGTGATGATGCGAGTTTCATTCCCCAGTTTTAGTTTCCAGTTCGGATTAGAGGTGGCGATTTCTTGTTAATTTATTTTAAATTTAAACTTTTGCAAATTTAAATTTAAAATAAATTCAACTTTTTCAGATATGAAAATTTAAATTTATTTGAAATGTCAATTTTAAAAAGTTAAATTTATTTAAAACTCAAATTTTGTAAATTTAAATTTATTTTAATTTTAAACTGGATTCTATTTGGTTTAAATTGAATTAATATTGATTTAAACTGGATTTAAATAAATTTAAAAAATTTATGTAAATCCAATTTAGATTTAAAATAAATTTAAATTTACAAAATTGATTTTTGGATTTATCAAACTTTCGTAAATGTAAAGTGATCACCCCTAGTTCGGATTTCCACATGTAAATATTCAATTCCCTCCCGCTACCATTTTATGTGAATAGATACTTTCATGGGCGGTGATTTTCGCCGGTTTTTTGCCAGTTTGGCTGTAAAATTCAACCGGCCGGTTGCTGGTCAGACTGGACCGGATCGGATCGGATAGAAAAAAACTGTCCGGTTCCAACCCTGATGCAAGATATATGACTCACATCTAAATCCCAAAGTATTATCAGCCAGCACCTGAGATATTTTTAATGTCCATTTCAAAATAAAAGGCGAGTGGTTGTTTTTCGACTAACTCCTCAACGGAAAGAGTTATCGGTCCGCGATTTTCACCATTAGAAGGAGACTGACATTCTGCATCCTTCTATGTACTAATTAACAAAATTAGCTCATAAATCTGATGAGTAGTCAATGAAATTCAAAGAAGTAATGAAAATACTTTGAAAAATATATAGAATTTCAATTATAAAGAGTGCATTAGATTCATCTACTCAAGATCTATAACTTTGCATAAACTTGAAATTTATATTTTTTATCATTCAAAAGATATATACTCAACAATGATCGTTAAAAATGCTTGACACAACCTTTCGTAAATTCTTTTCAAGTTTGAATAGTTCTATGTCTATTAATGAATAGTTGGGTTTTCGATTATTTTCAATAGAATGCAAGTGTTCATATTGTAATGAAATCATTCTTTGTTATGTAAAAGCAGTGCTAATTACTTTAGATGATCTTAACTTTGGCCGAAACGAAAAATGTCGAAAGTAAAATTATCGGGTACGGATGTAGGGTATGGGTGTGAAGTGTGAGAGTGGGTGAGGGTGCCGTTGTGGACGTGTGTGTGTTGGTGAGAGTGTCAGTATGGATGGATGCAAGTGCGGATATTGTTGAACAGAATACCCATCTCCATATTCCACACTCGTGTGCCAATGACTTCTTCATGAACACTTTTTCGAACGAACATCTTTCCACAATTCAAGTTTTCAACTTGTAAATTTTTCGATATGAAAAATTTACAAGTTGAAAGCTAGAAGTATCTTGTGAAAGCAGTACAAACTGGTGAAGCTGTATTATTCTATTTTGCAAAACCAACGGTTAACCGCGGTTATTAGTAGGACCACCGGTTATCTATTGCTAACTCTCGATTTCGAGTAGGCGATTGTAATAAGTGATATAGAGTAAGGTAGCATACAACAGGTTTATTTTGAAAAAGACGTAGTAGATAATGGTTAAAGTGATTTGAATGGTTTTTTCTTGGAGGTTTCATGGAGTTTTTCATGGAAAAATATATGTATTTTATATATAATAAACAGAGGTGACTTCTCTCTTTTGCGTTGGAGTACTTATTTATTTTGAAACTATTCAAAATTTATTATTCAGATACATTATAAGAACAGTAAGTATATTGCAAGGTATAATATGCATATCTTTTATTTCAGGTGACATTGTATTGCATGTTTTTGGCACAGCTATAATGAGCTAAGTTGATTTTGTCTAAGTAGGCGCTCAATTTTTAATAAAAATACATATTGTGTTGATGTTCTTGTGTTTACTGGTTTAAAAGATATTTCTAGGATTTTATTTCAATTTTAGATTTTCGCATTTTCTATATGTCTGAAAGTGTTTTTATTCCCATCGAATGATAGAAAAATGCAAGCGATGTTTACCACTATTAGAAAAAAAGTGTTCATTTTTCAGGTATTGCAAGTAATAGTGAAGATAAAAATGATCATCATATGCAAGATAAGCAACACTCGCCATCAATAATAAATGATGGTTCTTCATTACTTGATGATGATGCATGTGATTATCAAGAGTATCATGATGATGAACATGACGACACAAAAACAGCTATTGATATTGAATATTGTTTTCTTGATCGATTTCCACCACTCTATAATGGCAGCAGAGCATTTAGCATGAAGTCGATGAAGTTGTTAATGGACTTTCTAATATCTGATGTATGTTTAAATAAACAAAATATTTTATGTTTATTAAAATTGATTAAATTTCTATTATCAGAGCTCGATACATTACCTACAACTTTGAAATCTATCATAAAATTATTTGAACGTACAAATTTGTCATCTACAACATTCTTATATTTATTGTGTCATGAATAATGTGCTAAAACAACGTTTAACACAAAAATATGTAAAAATGAAATCTGTTCATATTCAAAAGAGATCATTAAGAGCAAATGAAATTGTAAAAATAGTTAGTCTAGATGTATGTAATCAATTAAAATGAATTATCAATAAAAACAATAATATATTAACACAAAATGAAAATTATTTTCCAACATCTGATATATCTAATAGTTTTTTCTATCAAAGAACAATATCCAAGTCAAAATCCAACACGATCATGTTATTTTTGTACATAGATGGTTTACTTTTAATGCGCACCACAAAACAGTCAATATGGCCATTTTTTTCTTCTGTAGCTGAGATTCTTCTTCCGCTGAGAAAATATCAAAACAACATTATTCTTTTGGCTTTATGGTCTTTCTAAAATAAACCTGACGTTATAATGTATTTTTAAAGAAAACAATGTAAGTTTATCAGTTGATTAAATATTCTTGTTTTTCTTTGTACAGTAATTGTAATCGATTCTGTCTAATTTAAGAAAGATTATATTGTCGTTTATTTTTCATTTTCTAGAGACGAAATAAAATTTTTAATAACTGAAGGTACTTCATTCTTCATTAATGGTATAGAATTAAACTTTGTTATTCGTACACTGTTTTTTAAATCTGATCTACGAGTACGATATTTATTCTTACAAGCAACTTATTTTAATGGATATTACACATGTCATTATTGTGTGACAAAAGATATGTATCAGTATATTATTTTAATGATGTAAGTGCTTGTATCGCTATCACATCAGCTAATGAATTATCTGTATTGCCCTCTTAGAGATGTGAATCCGAAGTCTAAATAAGTAAACTTTTCCAGGTCTGTTCAGTCTATGACAGAGTAGGATCCTCTCCAGGCTGTCTGCGCCTATTATTACTTTTTTTTGGCTTGATCTGCCTACTTGTGTAGACCTGTATTTTTTTTCAACATCAATATGAAGATGATAGCTAAATAGTAATAAATGAATCTTCATACAATGCGAACGAATCATCTAAATTAATAGAAGGTAATAACATTATACGTGTATTAGCTGAAAAAAGTATGTATATATGAGGAAAATAATACATAACCAGAAAAGTAGCTATTACTTAAGAGTATATTAGATGGATCTGGTTTAAAAAAAGGCATCTTTAGTATCTAAGACAAGAGATAAACATTTAGTGGATGGCTCAGTCTTTAATGGAAGAAATGTAATTCAATCTGGCTGACGATATTGGAATGAGAAAAAGCTACATGCTAAAGAATATTTTAGTAGATAAACCATGGGGGAAACAGCTGATTCGAAAATTCCGGCATTCCAGGGATTCTGCTGCTCGGAATCAATTATTTCCTCCTGGAATTTTTTCCGTTATTGTAAGAACGGCCGATGGTATTGTTCGTGTCGATTATAAGTTTTCAAAGGTCCTCTTTAATTCACCCCAAACAACCCAATGTGATTTTCTAACAATGAGGAAGAACGAGACATGAAGGTGGCGAGGAGGGATGGGTATTTTGATCATAATTTTTTTCCACTATTGTAAGGGTGAAATAAAATGTAGGCTGCGTCGATTACAGGTTTTCAAGAGTCCTCGCTAATTCGTCTCGAACAACCCACTGTTGTCTTTTAATAATAGGGGAGAACACAAAGGAATTCCAGGGACTCCAAGAGATTCTACCGGCTGGAATTCTGCTGTTTCTCCTTTGAGTCGAGCGGCGTTCGACAGTTGGATATGTTTCCTCGTTACTATTAAACTGGACAGTAATTCAATCTCAGAAATTCTCATGTTTTGACTAGTATTCTTTCTCTCTCAATTTCACTGTTAGACGCAAAAAAAAAAGATTTTCTTTACAAGTTGTCAATTATAATTACTTAAGTGAAAAAAAAACAGACTGTATGTAAAAATACAAAGAAACAAACAAACAAAAAATAAAAACAAATCTTCAAACAGATATTTTAATATGAGCTTTACTACTATCAGGACAATAATACATTTTATGTGCATCATAAGAAGTTTTATGTTGAAATAAAATTTGACATGATGAACAATACGTATCACTTGTTTTTGTTTTTTTAATATATTTTAGTACTTCATTAGTTGATGGTCGTGATGCACAATAATTCATCATATGTTGTTGTAATGTATCAATCCTACTAAATTTAATACAACAAAAAGGACAAGATAAATTTTTATGAATTAAATTTGTATCTATTGATTTCCTAAGAATCTTTTGAATGAGATTCATAGAATTTGATGATTGATCATCTTCATCTAATAAACGTTCATTTGATTTTATTTGTTGATCATTTTGTTCATCATCATCATCATCACCCTTTTTTATATTTGTATGTACTAATTTCATATGTCGAGTTAAATTCCATCTCGAACTAAATCTTGATTGACATTCTAAACATTCACATAATGTTTTATTTGTATGTACATTAATAATATGATTTAATAGTATTTCTTCATAATCAAACATTGCTGAACATATTGTACATTTTAATAATAATTGACTTGTTCGTATTGGAACAGTTAAAGAATTTATTGTTGATTTTACAATAATATCATCATCGGTACAAGATTCATTATTTGATAAATGAAATTTAAAATGCATACGTATTCCACGAAGAGTATTTCCTTGATATTTGCATAAACGACACATAAATAGAAATGAACGATTTATTGGATTTAATGAATCATTTGAAGGAGATTTTGATGTGTTCGATGAAAATACTGGAGGTGATGGAGATCTATTTAAAATAAGAGAAATATTATTTGAATCAACAATATTGAAATATTAATTTTCATGGCATAGAATGATCTATTAATCATGATAGGATAGAAACCGTTCAAGGTTTTGCTATGAGGACACAATTACAAAAATATTTACCTTAGTGAATGTATTGGATTCAATATACTCGAAAGAGCATTCTACTATAAGTATGTAACAGGAGCTTTTGAATTTTTCAGTACTTGATCCCAGAACACTTTTAAATGTTCAATCGACTAATTTGTTGAGCAATTTTTCTTACAATACTATACAATTTTGACAAACGTCTAAGCAGATACCTAGTTAATATAGATGTACTAAAACAATGCTTAGTAGAGTACTCGACTACGATTCTGTGATACACTGGTAACAGAATATTTTTTCGGGTATCCTGCTGAAGATTACTTCAGTACACAGGTCTTCTGAACTCAGTAGATTTACTAGTGTAGACTTGAGGATATTCCCTTCTTTGGACTATTTCTGGTTTTCTGCGAGAGTACAACCAGTCGGACTCGAATTTTTACTACAACTAGATTATCGAAAATGAGCGGATCTTCAAAATCCATCGAACTTGCTTAACACTTCGGTCCTACTTTGCTCGATCGGGCTGAAATGTTTTCTGAAGGTACCTGGAACAAAATCTCAGAGATGTTTTTAAGCTTTTTGAAAAATATCAATTTCTCGATTTTTAATTAAAAAAACGAGAAGTATCAGCGCCAAAACCATTTTTCCAGCTGGTACTTCCTCAATCTTTTCCAATTGAAAATTGAGAAATTGTTTATTTTTCAAAAAGCTTAAAAACATCTCTGAGACTTTGTTCGAGGTGCCTCCAGAAAATATTCCAGTCCTCTCGAACAAAGCAAGAGCAGGCCCAATGAGATTCTTTCAAAAACTTTTCAAGATCTGTTTTTCAAATTTTTTTTTCCATTGATCATAGATTCTATCATTTTCGATAATAACAGCTGTAGTAAAAGTTTGAGCCTGATCAGCTGTATTCTCGTGGAGAACCAAAAGTAGTCGAAAAGAGGAGGGGATGCTCTTAAGTATTTGACAGCTTCTAGAAAATTCATTGTTATTTAATTTATCTCAGAAAGTACGATCATCGATTTTGAAGATCATAAAACTGACTCTAATAATTGTCAATGTGTTTGCTAAATTAGACTATTATATTTTAGATTTAGATGATCGATCAGCTTCACTATCATCAGGACTTTTTTTGAAAGAATTATACCAAAATAAATAACGAATAATAAAATTTTAAGATTTGTTATGCATATTAGTGTTACGTTGATATCATAACTATTGGCAACAACTCTTTGAAGATCACGTTTAAATTGAAGAGTCTATACGTTCTAATCATTACTTTTCTCAATGTTAATATTACAAAAAACATCTCCTTTTTTTTTTAATATTCAAATTTTTGTTTAGATTATTTTGCGATTCTTACCGATTATTTTCAATAATATCTGTTGATAGATTATTATGATCTTTTTTGTTTTGTTTTCGATATTCAATACAATAGTTATCTTGATGTGCATGTAAAGTTTTTAATGAACGAAAACATATAGAACAATATTCACATCGATAAAATTGTTGTTGAATAATTTTTTTCGTTTTTTCAGTCGATAAATCTAATGGTAAATTTGTTGAAATAATTGATCTTTCATATTCATCATTGATTTTTTTCGGTTTACTTAAATCTAATGGTTTACTATCATGATGTGAAGTATCAATTTGTGAAGAAATAACAGGTATAGGAACATAAATAAATTGTTCAATTTGAACTGGACGATTAAATGGTATTGATTTATTCTTTAATTTACAAGAAGATGATTTTGTTTTACAATAATATAATTTATGTTGAATAAAATTATCTGTCTTAGAAAATAAAATGTTACATTCATGACAATAAGTATCATTTGATAATAAAGATAAGCGTTTTGTAGACGTTGACGACGAATCAATTATATCAGTAGATTTACGTTTTATGCTTTTTATTCCAACCTCAATAGTTGAATCTATAAAGAATAGGTATGCATTTTGTTTTATGGCAATGAATGGCCTTTATTCTATAGAAGATTAGATATACTTTTATCTATAAAACATATTTACCTGTTGAGTGACTTTTTGTTGTTTCGCGTTTCGTACAATAATGTCGACGATGTGCATGTAATGTATTTCGATTACTAAATCGAACTCCGCATGTATTACATATAAAAATAAGAGCTAAGAAAAAAAGAAAACAATTAGAAATAAAATTTTATTCATTTGAAAAACAAAAATCTTACGATAATGTTTATTAGTTGGTGATTCAATTTTCATTTCAATTTCTTTTGGTTCGTTTTTTATTTGAGTATCTTTATTCATATTTAATTTTGGAAGAATAATTTTATTCAAACAAAGATTTGTACCAATTGATATAGATTCTTTAGTAGTTATAAGTAGTTGATTATCTAATTATATTATATAAAACATATATTAAACAAAACAAAACAAACAAACAAAAATATATTTATTTTACTTTCAAAAATAAGATTTAAGTTTATTGAAGAATTATTCAATATTGAACAATGAACAAGCCAGTTATGTTTAATATCAAGTAACTGAAAACATTCTATTCCATCTTCAATCTATGATAAAATGCAAAGCAAAAAAAATAAATCTTAACATTTTATCTTTTTTTTTTTTGACTCAGTTATTCCAACAGATAAGAGCGGTCCGATATTCCTTGTCTTTATCGTCCCTCTCTCTCTCTCTCTCTCACTCTTTATTTCATCACTATCATCCTATCATCTCTCGACACATAGATAGAAAAAATGAGATAACCAGGCTTGCATACATACACATACGGCCATTGAATTGGAATGAACGATAAGAAAACGAGAAATAATCCATAGATTATTTATAGATTTTTCTTTTTTTTTTATCGGTCATTTTTTAATCTTTTCATACAAGATTGATAACATAATTCGAAAACTTCATTTTAGGATTTTGTTGCATAAGAATATATACGTGAAAGATGTAAGCACGTACTTGTAAGATGGCAGGAAATGGACCAAAACAATGATCTTGTTTAAGATTCATTCGAGCAATTATATGATTTGACTAAAGATTTCAAAATATTTACAAAATTAATATGAATGAATTTTGTTTTTTAAACTCACCCCTTCGTCATATTCAAGTTCATTGGGTAGATCAAATAATATTTCTTCACCTTCTGTATTATAGAATAAAAAAAAAAATTGAATCAAATATGAACAAACAAAATAGAATCTTGATTTTATTGTTTACCTTTTAATGATTTTGGATGAAGTTGTTTACGACGAGACATGATCATTGAATACGCCTAAATTTGAAGCACATGTAAGAAAAAAAAAAAAGAAATACAATTTGATCAATTATAGATATGCATAAATTGACCATTAAAGGAATATCGAAAAGATGGAGATAACGAAAAAAAAAACAATATGTTCAGTATATTGAAAAAGAATTCGATCTTCTAATCTATCACATTCCGTTTATTTTAACTTTTTTTCTTTGCCTCTTTATTTCGTTGGAGATAATATTAAGATATGCATTTCATAAGTGGCTGTATGAGGGGGCGAGAGCATAAAGATAGGCAACATGTATAAGATAAGGTACTGATAAGAAGACAAGCATAATAATTAAGGTATGAATGAATAATTTAGAATTAATAACTAACTCAGGTGGGTTGTTTTTCGACGTAATAACTCGTTAATAATATATTTAGATTTCTATTATTGATTATTTTTGTTACTAAACTGAAAAATATTAATGACGAGAACGATAGTGATTGAGAAAGTATATACATATAAAGAAGAGTGATCAACATTTCATATTGAAACTGGTTTTTTTTTTGTTAAGCAGTACCTGATTCTCTTACATCGGTGAGATAAGCGAGTCTGTGATTGAAGTCAGTATATATACAAAAAAGAAAAGAAATCGAAAAAAAGAGAGAACAGGTTAAAATCACTGTGCCGATATTTTTTGTCATTCACTTATATGTGATGAAGAGATAAGCCTTTGCACATATCCATAAAAAAACCTTTTCTCTTTTCGCTTCATTTTTTTTTGGCCATTACTAACAACGCTGCGAAATTGCAACATTGCCGTTTCCTTATCTTATCGGTGCATCGATCATCATGAGAGAAAGAAAAGAATCGAACTTACCTAAACAACTAAATGAAGTCTATCTTTTACATGGAATATATATGTATATGCTCTTTTTACAACACATGCACTTCTAATTAGAGAAGCACAATGTGTGTTTATGTTACATTTCATTTAAAAAAAAATAAAATTACCATCTATCAAAAATCATATCACTAAGTAATCGAAGAGCATGATAGACACCATCATCAACACCAGTAATGTTTGAATGAAAATCATTGGAACGAAGAGATATGGACGAATGATTGACATATATTCAACAAACTTCTGAGATATTTATGATTTGGATAAATTGTACCGAGTGTTTCATAAATAACACGGCGATAAGAAATTTAAATATCTCTATTGCGGCTCAAGAAAACAAGCTGATTGTTTTATCATTGATAGACACATGTTCAAAGAAAGACATGCCTAGACAGACTCTTTGTTAAGTATCACTAGTGACCTCAACAAAAAAAATTTTACTTTTTCACACATAGAAAAAAATAATAATATATTTAACAAAGGATGTTTCTAGGCATGTCTTTATGAATATAAAACTTGAACATGTATCTATTATTAATAGAAAAACCAGCTCGTTTACTCGAGTCGCAGTGAAGATATTGAATCTTTTTTTTTCGGCAAAGTGACTTTTATGCCATAGTTTATATTATTTTTTGCTTATCTGTGAAAAAGTAAAATTTTTTTTGTTGAGGTCAATAGTGATACTTAACGAAGAGTCTGTCTAGACATGTCTTTATGGATATAAGCTTTGAACATGTGTCTATCAATGATCAGAAAATCAGCTCGTTTTTTCGAGCCGCAATAGAGATATTTAAATTTCTTATCGCCGTGTTATTTATGGGATACCCGCTAAAATAGAATTGAACATGCAATTCTTAGTTTTTAAATATATTTGTATCAGTTCGACTTGTGTTTTTATTATTATTATTCAATAAACACAACGCACAGCATCATTGGCGTATTGAAACAAGAAAACAAAAAAAAAAAAAAGAAAAACACAAGAAAAAAAAGTACATACACATATGTAGAGACATGCACGAATAAATTAAGCATTCATAAAGCTTACATTTTTTCTTGATACAGTTTCTCTTGATGAGGATCGTTTTAAAATAGATTTGAGCGTTTGATTTGAATTATTATTTCCAGATGGAATACGTTCATGACTATTTATTCCATCTTCTTTTCCGTTATTTATTTGATTTTGATTTTCTTGATCATTGCTAGTAGTAATTGTAACTGGAATTTCCAAATGAAATTCATTTTTATAATTTTCATTATTATTATTATTATTATTACTAGCAGATAATGATTGAGAAATTGTTTCAGTTTGTTGTGACGCTGAATGCGAAGGTACTTGAATTTCATGTAAAACAGGTATATGAAAAAAATTATTTCTTTGTTTTGTACGAGAAGAGGATGGAATTGGTGGTGGTTTCATTGCAGATGAAAGACGACTATCAAGTGAAACAGATTGATTGTTTTTTAAATTTATAATAACACGACGAGATAAACTAGGCGATCGACCATTATTTTCTGATATTAAACTATTTCGTTGTTGTTGAAGTCGTGCAATACCTTGTATAGCTTCACGAGCCATAGCTTCAGCTCGACGTATAGGTGATATATTTGAAGATGTAAGAGTTGAATCAGATGATGATTGTTGAGAATTATTATTTGTTAATAATGTTGGTGATGATAATGGTTCATCTTCTATATCAATTTTTTGATTTTCAACGGGATTTATTGGTGATGATGAATGAAGAATACCACTTGTTACATGAGAACTATTTGTAGGTATTGAAGTAACAGTTGCTGGTTGTGGAAGATGAATAGGAATTTGTCGAGTAGGTGATGATGGAACTGTTGATTTTGCTGCGTCATCATCAGTATTTGTTGTTGTTATAATTGGTATTGTAAGACTTAAACGACGTGTAACAGAAGGCAAACGTGGCCTACTTGATAATGTTGTTGGTGGTACGTTGTCAGTAGTATCATTAAAATGACGTTGAAAATATTTTGAATTTGGTCGTAACAAATCTTTTAATTAAAAAATAATAATTCTTTAACGATTCTGTTTTTGTTATTTTAATAATGACTTACTAATAAAATTTGGTCTTGAATTTGTATTTTCATTATTATTATTATTATTTCCAGCAACTGGTAATGAAGTTGTTTGACTAATAAAAGTAACCGGTACAGAGCGACTTTGATTATTAGCTGTAATAGGCGTGCCATCCTCTCTGGTTATTGGTATCTGAATAAAATCACGCCTATTCGGTGGTATTGTTCGATTATTGGTAACAAGCGGAATGAATGTTGATTTAAAAGATCCATAAGGATTAATAATAATATTATTATTATTGCTCGTCGTCGTCACTGTCATTGTTGGTTTTGATATATGTCCATCGAAACTATTTCGTGTTAAAAGTGAATCAGTATTATTTGTAGCACTATTTGGAACTATTCGCGAATAGTGATACCGTGGCATCAACTTTGTTGTCGGAATTGACCCACGTTTTTGATTATTTGTTGATTGGTCAGAAGAATTTGTTATATTAGGATGAGACGGACGACGAATAACATAGTAAAGCATCGACGACGACGACGAGCATCACAGGTGTTGATGATGATCTTCTGAAATCCTATATAATACGTATTAATGTTTGCCAACAAATGAATCGACGTGCTCACGGATACAATCGAATCAGTGGTAGTAAAGAGCAAAAAAAACGAAAATTATGCTTCAATACGGAAGCTCTATAAAATTTTTCAATCAAAAAAAAAAAAATTTTTTTTTCTGTTCTCTCTTAATCATACTTCGTCTTTTTATTCGACATGGAAAACATACCTATAGAGATGTAAGAAAAAAGAAAGAAAGAAAGAAAGAAAAAAAAACGAGACATAAATACAATAACCTTTTCCTCAAACTCATTAAAATTCAACTTTTATATTCAATACCTTGATATTCTTCTCTTTAATTTTAGTTATTTGCACTTAACTATGAATATTTGATAAAAGAAAGTACCTATTTTATGATGAGACAAAAACAGATATTTCATGCAACCTCAAAAAAAAAAAAGAAGAACGGAAAACAAAACTAACTTGATATATAAGATTATGCGTATATCGCACCTATCTACTAATAATACAAGCGAAGTATTTATTATATCGAGTTTAATTAGAAGTAGATTATTTTTACCAATATCACCATTCGCAAATATTATTACTGACATCATGATATAACGTTTGATGCATAGTGATATTAAATAAAGTGCACAAAGGATTTGACGATGTAAGAAAGCAAAAAAAAAAGACGCGAGTTGCACATAAATAAGACAACATATATGGAAAACGAGTGGGAGCGTCTGTCTCTTTGATTATACTATCGTTGTCTATGTATGTATAAGAAAAGCTTCTGCTCCTGATAGACTTTGCTCATACGACAATTGGCAATGAAGATTACCAAGGAAAAAGATAAGAAAGAAAAGAAGAAGAAAAGTTGTTACTTATTATGTTGACGTACCAAAGTAGCAGAGAGAAAAAGGATCTAGATCTTTTTCTAAACATGCGATCAAGGACAAAGACGGGCAAATGCTTGTCTTCGTATATACATAGCTACAAAAATATCAACATTAGTCTAATACACAAGAATACAGAAAGAAGGAGAAGAAGAAAAAGAAGCCTTTTTTGTCTGCTTTTGCGTTTATATATAAATACATATATATTATCACCTGTCAAAAAAGTGTCTTTAAAGAATATACAAAAATGATTTTATTCTTTTCTTCTGTACTTATTGAATGTTCATTGAATTTATTTTTTTTTCTATTTATTAATGGAATCATTTTTTGATATTTAAATAATGTTATTGCAGAGAAATATTCTAGTTTCTTATTTATTGTTCTTGTTTACGAGTGACACAAATAGCAGAGAAAATTAATGTCCTTGTTATTGAACATCTGGTAATTATATATTGTCTAGAAGATAGATCTTTAACAAAGAAAAAAAATAAATAAAAGCATTATTCTTCAAAAAAACAACAATAGGATAATGACGTCGTTGTATTTCACCTTCAATATTAATGAACGAAGTTGATGACGCGAACCAGACAAATATCCTACGCAAAAGTTTGCTTATCTAACCTTGGTCTATATGACAAATATATACGGATATAATCATCAATTTGGCTAAGAAAAAAAATTGTGTCATCTTAATGGTATCTGCAGGTATTTTGATTAATGCATATGTATATAAATATTGTTGTGATGAAAACATATTGAAATGAATATATTATTTGAAATTTATTTCGTTTGATTTTTCAACAATATTTACACAAGAACTTTTTTTTTTTCTTTTTAATTTAAAATGATCATTGTAGAATTATAATTATACATTTATAATGAAATTAACAACGAAGTTAAATATTTGATATAAATATAGTTCTAATTGCATAAGTTCATATCTATTAATGTGCTCGTTTTTAATAAATAAGATCGAATAGAGAATCAATAAAAATTCAATAATCTAATGAATAATTAAATAAAAATATAATATTCGACGTATAATAAGTTTAAAAACAATAATAAGAATTCGATGAAAAGTTAATTGATACTTTCAACAATACACATATTAATATTGATGAATGCTAAACATAGTAGAGAATATAAAGATATGCACCTAAAATGAACAAAAATTAAAATATAAGAAATAATAAACTAATTAGAAAACATTTTGTTTTTCAATTTATCATTTGCTTTTGTACGAAATTTTACATGGGTATTTAAATCCATAACATTGCTATTTATCATCAATCAATGAATAGGAATAAATTTACGAAGAAAGTTATCCATTTTTATTGTCTATCTGACAAATCAAGGAGAAACAAACATTTATAAATGGTGTAATCTTCCAGTTCTTATCATCATGTTTGAATAAATACATATGTCGATAGAAAGCAAAAAAATCATCGAATATTATTCAACAAATGAAAACTTAAAGACAATTTCATAGAAACAATAAAATATATACTGAAGATTTTTTCTCTACCCTCAAAAATGAACAATTAATCTCAACTTCAGATAGAAACCTAATTTCCAATGAATAATCAACCTTGATATTTATATATATATATATATATTAAGATAGAATATGTTAATAGTCAGTTCGTCTTTCATTTTCTGCAAGGAAATAAATGGATAGAGAGAGTACACTGTGACATTATGTCAAGTCAGCTAACTCGTAAATATTTACTGTTAATCAAATATTCATTATAAGAAATTCTTTTGTATTCCAATAATACATTTGGATATGATGTTTGTTAATGATGCATATTTATTGTCATAGAAGAAAAAAGAGAAATTTTTCTCATTATTACTCAAAAATACTAAATAGTTGAAGTTTCTTAATCATTATAAAACATAAATGTGAATAAATGATACTAATTGATATTTTTTCTCAATGGCATATTAACAATGAAATTTATCGTACCTTCCAAAAATTAAGTAAATTATTAGAAAAATATTCATAATTCGAAATGCAAAAAATTACACTAATCTCATTTGTATTGTATTCTCAAATTACGAACACTTTTTTTTGTAATTATCAAATAAGCAACAGATTTAATTAGAATGAAATGTTTGTCGATTGTGTCTTCTTGATTGTCGACATTTTTTCTTAATTGGAAGAAAAAAATGTCCGCAAAATAGAATTGGAAAGAGACAAAAGTAGCCACACGTTGGGAAGTGTCCGCAATACAAAATAGGTGGGAATTAGAGAAAAATATGGATGCATTGTGGAAACATGCAAAAATCGATATAATAAAAGGATCAGAGTAAGTAGTTCAATTTAAGAATGAATATTATGGTGTAGGTCTTCTCTTCAGCCGCACCCACCAAGATCCACCCACATCCACATTATTTTTAAAGTAATGGCATGAAAACAAGATTTAAAAATACAGATATAAAAGCACTCGGATTTTCAAGTCTTAAACTATACAAGCAATTACTTAGGGTTATCCAAAAGTAGTGATAGAGGTTCTTTTTTTTTCTTATAGAAAGCTTGAAAAAATGTTCTTTTTTATGAATAGATAGAGCATCTTTCTATGCTATTCGACCGCTATTAAACTAATATCATAATAATAAAATTTCGATAAGAGCTTTTTTTGTTGAAAACCAGCTGGTAACATTTAGTTCATAATGAGTATGGTATTTTTGCATTCCACTTTATTATCACATAATATGTTGTATTGAAAAAACAAAATATACCAGAAGATGCAGCGTGAAAAGCTCTACAATTTACAAAGAACAACTATACAAAGATAA
>CAJNOL010000472.1:7914-45727 GCA_905250125.1 Rotaria sordida
AAAAAAAAGTTTTGGATTAAACTTGATCAATAGTGAAATTCAGTCTATTAATACAGTGATCATTACTTTTGAGACATTCTCTGTTAAAGTATCAATTTTAGATGAACTTAATTCACGTTTTTCTGGAATCGAACCGCTCTAGTTTTTAAAAAAATTTCGAACCAAATCGGTCCTATCTCTGTTACGTATGAGTCCAGGTGGTTTGTGCGGGTATTGGGTCGTGAGGCGTTGGGGAAGGGAGGGGAAAGGTGAAGCGGACAGTTGAACATAAATACTAAAAGAATCAATAAGTTCCAGAAATTTGAAAAAATCGATTGCCAGAATGAAGAGAGTCCTCCAAGTTTTCTTTTCATTCATTGATACAAGGGATGTCTTCTACTGTGGCATCGGCATAATGATGCTAACCTACAAAATGATTCACAATATATTAGAGTTTTACTGATTAACTTGAATAGACTTTGAAAATATTGATAAGATAACTTTCTTTCATAAATAACGTAACTACTGATGTCCTGTATTATTTACTGTCTCTTTCAAAAAACAACAAAAACAACTGTGCATGTATTGTTCTCCGATAGGAGAAAGTTTGAATATTAGAAAAAATACATAGATATCACTTTAAATTTCATGTAGTTAACTTTGACATATGTAACATAGGATCATCGATCATTAATTAATGAAAATTTAGTTAGAAATGAGAAGATGATGTAACTCATAGAATTCTAATGAAATATTTGTTGTCGAAGCTTTTCACTAGTAAGCCTTCAAAATCATTTATTTATAGAGTATATCATAGACATGTTTTTTTTACTAAAACTTATGTCAACAAATGAGAATCATGTTTATTACGAAAATTCGAAATTTTTATTTTGTCAAACAAGAGTTCGTTCATATTGGTTTTGAACAATGAAAAGAGTTTATTCAGTTTGTGAATTGGTGATATTGAAATGATATATAATTTTAGTCTAAAAAATTAAGTATTATAAGTTTAGTTTATAAAATATTCATTTAATTGATTTCTCATGTATTTTTTGTTACCTATTTTATGCAATTGCTGATATTAATATCGTACTATTTATTGATTTTTATTGTCGTAATTGCTTTTATAACGTCAGTTAAAATAATAGATTTTTTTTTAACTTGTTGAAGAAAAAAAGCATTGAGTCAGAATGTATTCAGCTTTTTACAGAACTCTTTTTCATTTTTGCTATTCTGTTTAATCATAAGAAAATTTATTCTATTTCACGATTTCATCATCAATATTGGTGCGAAAAAAATTCAATTGATTTCTCAATACAAGAAATATTTACAATCTTGTCTTTTAATCGAACAATTGAGCTTCTTCTTTGAACGCAAAAAAAAATTCTAATCAATATATATTTCTTTTTTTTCTTTCTTTGTTGACATTACGAATATCTTTAGTTTTTTAAGGGCGTTGCTTAAAAGAAGTCCTAAAAAGAAAATGAACCATCATAATAAATAAACCTTCGAAAAATAAGAAAAACTACAATGAATTTCTGTTGATTAGTCTATCTGATCAATAACCAATGAAAAAAGAACGTGAGACAACATTGTAGATGTGCTAGAAAAACGAACATTATGAGAAGATATTAATAGAGAAAAAGTTCATAATAACACACACTATGAAATTTGAGTTTCAGTAATATTTTGTAAAACTCATGTATATTTTCGAAGAAAATAGTAAGTGTTAGTTTTAAGTTGAAGTTTTTCGGCTCTTCACCTTTCTCATTATTACAGGCGCTGACCTTTCCCATTCCTCCATTACAGACCTTAATACCTCCTCTCCATTCACTGACTTTAGCAATCCAGGACAACCAGTATCAGACTCCTTATCCAAAGTTCTTTAGCAAACAAAAACAGGCGCTGAATGGCATTAACAACAACACAATGGCTGTTCTAGAAAATTCTAGAGTTTTCTAAAGTCTTCGTCGAAATGTCAATGATTAGAATATGTTTGCGAATGTTTTAAATAGTGCAGTTTTTGATTTTTGCTCAGATAAAAATTTATATTCAAGATGTCGACAATGATGGATACTGATATACTGATTAGTCACAGTTTTCATATGATCAATATAAAAATCGTGAATTGATCAAGTTATAACTATAGAAAATAATCCATATCAGTGTTTGTGAGTTAATCGAGATATATAATAATGCGTTAAGATATATTGCTCCAGATATAATGGATATTTACAACAGGCTTATTTGCTATATAATTCAATGTTAAATTAATAAAAACGAAATACGAAAAAGAAAAATAACGAGCGAATAGCAATAGTACAAACAAAAAATAGAGTACTCGTAAAAAAAATAAAACACATTTTTATATTGCAGTGATCAATTATATTGGACAACAACTATAGTCTGCTAATCATTTTTCACTTGACGCATTTTCTATTAGTTTAATCAAGCTAATAAAGATACGTGAGTTCAACATTTCAGCCCTACAAGCGCTACACTAAAAACCGTTTTTGCAAGACGAATATCAGTATGATTCTGTCATAAATAAACCATATCTGCCTACAAACTTGTCAAAAATTATTATTTGACAAATCATGAAAACATTGAAATCTTCTCAGAACACGTACTATATGTATGTTTGGATAAGAAGACCGTAATGTTTAATATTGGAATTAAATGAGAAGAATCTTTTCTTCAAAGTTATTAAATATAAAATAACTTAATTTTTCTATTAATAACTTTCCTGTCCATATTTAGCAGATTATAGAAGTGGTGTCAGATTCAATAAGAATTGACTGTTGTCAATATTAACTTTCGTAAACAGTATATGAGTAGATATCTAATAGTACTGAATAAATATTGTCAAATGAAAACTGCGTATTCTTAACAAAATTTAAATAATATTCTATAGAATGATTTTTTTTATATATTGAATTGCGTTTTTATTATAAGGACATATATATTGAATTTTGCATCTTGATCTAGCAAAAGTGCATGCGCGTTTGTTTACATTGGTTTGTTTGAATAATACACAACTGCTCGTTGGTAGTGACTATCGATGAAGCATTTCAGTGTGATTGAATATTAATCAACATGCAAATAGCTTCAAAAATCATCATGAGTGATGCCGTTTCGAACAATATAACATGCAGATGCCAACAATAGTCTATTCGCTTCTTTATAAAAAAAATCTTTTTTTCACTTTCGTTAAACATTGGCACAGCAAAAAACGAAAACAGAAGTCATCATTTCATACGTGCATCTAATGACAATCATCTCAGGAGGGAACACATTCAACTGTCGGACGCCATTCGCGCTCATATTTTGGTTACGAGTAGGACTGAGTAAGACTAAGAAAACCTTCAAAGGGTTCGTGCCCATGGCGTGTTCCTGGCGAGATATCGAATCTCTAGTGAATTTTCTTTATAGCACTCAAGTTTTGCAGCAAAGCTATACTTTTGAATTTTGACTTGAAATTTTGCCTACATAAAGGACTCAGCTAGACTAGCTTCCATAAAAAATTTCAGAAGTTTTGAACAAAGTCTTTTCGAGATACCAAGTTTTCAAAAAATGCATATTATACATATATGCTATCTATGAAAAAGGGTCCGTGTCTTGATAGGTCTATATCTCGGAGAGACTTTGTTCAAAACTTTTGAAATTTTTTATGCAAGCTAGTCTAGCTGAGACCTTTATGTGGGCAAAGTTTCAACGCGAAATTCGAAAACATAACTTTGTTGCAAAAGTGGTATGCTATGGCGAAAATTTACCAAAAAACCTGATATCTCACTAGGAACACGCCATGGGCACGAAAGCTTTTAGGGTTTTCTTAGTCTCACTCAGTCCTACTCGTAGCCAAAATATGGGCTCGAACGGCGTCCGACACTTGAATATGTTCCTTTGTCAGTGAATAATAATGATATTGAAGAACAATTGATACTATTGTAATAAGAACGGTATTTACAGGTATTGGAATTTATGTCATTAAAGCGTCCACGATTATGAGAATCTATAATTCAGAGAAATCATCTAGTTTCTTATTGATACTTAGATTGAATTTTTATTTTAAAATATTTATTTAGTAGAGAAACTTGAAAAGTGCATTCTTTTTGCAAACTAATAGATCTAGTTCTAGTTCACATATTGCAATACCAAGCGAATAAAGTTTCAAAAATACACAAGCCACGAAACTATAAAATAAAAAAATGCATTAAAATGATGAAACAGGTATAAATACAGATGTGTTCCAAATTTAGTGATTAAAATAAACATTTTCATTAGTGTAATTCGATGATTTTCGATTAAAAACTAAATTCATTACATTTTCTTCATTAAATTATCTTTTCAAATCAATGAATATGAAACACATCAATTTTTATATCCGTTTTATCCTTTACAGCACCATTTATTTTCGTGATTTTGATAAAAAAAAAACTCATGAAAGTCATGAAACTACTTTTGATTTTTTAAGTCCATGGATACTTTCTTTAATAACAATCGTATATATAGAAGAAGTAATACATATTGATATCCCAAAAGTTTCGATCCCTCTCAGTAAAATCAATAATATGTATGTCAAACTTATATGAAGGTATCGATCAAATTATGTCATTTTGTAGAGGAAGAGAAGAGCTATCATCTGAAAAAAACACAGTTCGAAATACATATATTTGTTACAAAGTTATGGTCATTGTACTAATTTTGAGTGAAAATTTTTACGTTGCATTTTTTGAAAAAACAAAAATATTCTTATAATACTTGAAGTGAAATATTATTTTCCAGACTTTTTTATATAGTTCGATAGAGTTCGTCAAGCTCTACAAGCATATGAATATCAACAAGTTTGCTGATCCTATTTCTGATGCAAAGCTGGGAGAAAATCAGAAAGACTAATAAAAAAAATCTCATATATGTTGCATTAAAGAGAGTATGCTTAACTTTCAATAAATTGAGTTAATCGACTATTGAGCTGTTTTTGAAGCTTGGAAACAGTATTTTCACCTACAGTACGTAAGAAAGTATCTCGAAACATAAAATAATAGACTGAACAGTCGATCTACCAATGTTATTGAAAGTTAAGTATATTTTGCAATGCATTATATGCCAGACTTTTATTAGTCTACCTGATTTCTTTTTAGTTTTGTATTGAAACGAGAATCCGAATTTTTTTGGATATCCATATTCTTGTAGAGCTTATCGAACTCTACCGAATCATATAAAAATACCTACTGAGTCAATGTAGAAAATCATTTTTTCGATTGACCTTGATGACTCAAACATTGCAAAATTTTTTTTGTTTTTTCAAAAAATGCAACGTAAAAATTTTCACTCAAAATTAGTACAATGATCATAACTTTGTAATAAATATATGTATTTCGAACTGTGTTTTTTTCAGATGATAGCTCTTCTCTTCCTCTACAAAATGACATAATTTAATCGATACCTTCATATAAGTTTGATATAGATATTATTGATTTTATAGAGAGGGGTCAAAACTTTTGGGAGACCCTTTATTACTGAGATGAGCAATATTGTTTTATCCTCAAGTAAAAAAATTTCATCTCATTTCAAACTTTATCAAACAACTTTTTTTTCGTACGTTGAGAAAATATCTTGTTGACAGAAATTGTTTTTCGATGTCGACACTACTTGTCAAAAGGTAAGTATATGAGATTTTCTGATTAGTCAATAACGACTGCTTTTCATCATATAATATTTTTACATGCATTTGCTTTTGTAGATTCTGATCCATTGATATAAGTAGTGACGAACCATGTGCTTAGGTTTGTTCATATTGTTTTGTTATTTCATTTTTACTAATGCAACACACTTCAATGGAGGAACTATTGGATGGGCTCCTGTTGATCCTTATGATAATTCCACTTCAGTTAAAATTACTATTACACAATCTTATTCATGGACATATCCATATATAAAATGTGCCAATAATGTACCGATCTCGACAAGTGCATTTGCTAGTGCCAACACTAACCTGACTTGTGTAGTTGATTGTTCAACTGATGGTAGTTATTCTAGTGCACCGATTAATATTCTCACTGACTGTGCATCAACTAGTTCATCATTGAAAATGATGACAAGTGAAAAATCGAAAAATGTTACTCTCTCTGCTGGTGCACATTTTTATTTAGCTTATAGAGGAAGTGCTTGGGTAGGATTAAATGATCCTGCTGAAAAAAATCTTGACTGGTCTATAGTAACATACATTGATCTTCGGAAGCGATCAGATGGTTTCATTAATACTCCACCTGTTGCTAAAGTTGTTTCTCCACAATATGCTATTGTAAATAAAACAATACAAATAAATATTCCTGTTTCGGATGTCAATGCTGGTGATGATGAACGTTGTCGATGGTCGACATATACAACGGGATATCGAAGACGAAAACGATCGCATGAAAAAGAAAATGAAAACCAAACTAAAGACCGAGAAATTATTCATATTAGAAAAAAAAGAGCTTGTGCTGTTAGCTGTTGGTTAAGTTGTTCTTGTAACGATTCTGTTTGCTCTGGAACTGATTGTAGTGGTTTGACATGTAATAAATTTATTTGTTCGTCTACAGCAGCTACAACAACTGGAATCATTACTACAACCGAAACTCCAGGAACACCAAAATCGACTTCAACGTTTCCAGTTCGTCAAGCGGTTGACGAGTGTGCCGATATTTGTTATCCAGATAGTGTACCTTCTGGTACAAGTCTGTCCGACTGCACTGTCACATTTACGGGCTATAAAGCTGGTATATGGTATGCAGTTGCTATTCAAGTGAGAAGATTTTTATTCATTCGTCACTAATTTTTCCACTACGGTCATCACATTATTCATTTTTATCGAACAATCATGCCCAATATTAGTATATTTCGATATTTTGATACATGAGAAGAGTATTCCATTCTTGTTTCGTTACTTTATTAATTAGAAAACAGTATACAATCAACTATATCAGATATATCATTTCCTGCCGACAGAGATGTTTTATAAATTTGTTATCAGACACGAATCTCGAGAAAAAAAACAAATGTTATGAATATTAAAAAAAAAAAAGATATCAGATTATTTATTACATAATGTAATCTATATGTATAGTATAAAATGATTATATCGTTTTTTATAGGTTGAAGATTTTATCGATAGCACGAGTATGATACCAATGAGCTCAGTACCAGTTCAATTTTTGATATATGTTCAATCACAACCAGCTTGTTCAAAAGAACCAATAATCATTCCTCCAGATCGTTGTCTAGAAGTACAAGTTGGTATCTCAATCAGCTTTAATCTATCTGCAATGAATTTATGTAATCCAAGTGTGGCTACACTAACTGATATTCTAGTTTCAAGTGGAATTACTAGTATGACTCATGGTAATCTCACACAATCATCGACAAATTCATCGATCTACTACATGACATTCACTTGGACACCACAAACAAATCAAGTAGGATCGCAGCAGTTATGTACAACTGCGTACACAAGGTAAAATTTTTCTTAATTAGAGTTTCATGATTGTAACGTAGAGAAAAGCGTTGATGTATTCATTCCAGATCCTTAACAAATCCAATAAGGATCCTTTAATAATTTGTTCTTTTTTCCTGAAAAAACTATTATATCCTGAAGAAAGTGTATAGACACGGAATTTCAAGATTCTGTCAGGATTTAAAACAAGATTCAATCATGAGATTGACCAGTTTATCACTAGATTTAAAAACAGGAATCGATTCAGAAAACCATACATTCTGAAAGAAACGTGTAGCCACGACATAACAACCATTTGAACGGAATTTAGCACAATATCTTAGAAAGATTTTACGAGATTTTCCATTAGTTTGGATCAGGATTCTGCCAGGATTTCAAGGAGTTCGAATTGAGAAAGGAATTTCTGTGTATTTCATGCAGGGTTTTACTAGATTTTCTGACAGAGTCTTTGCAGGAGTTTCTAGACGGAACAGGAAAGAAATGTATACATACTGATCAGCTTATCCGGCCGGATTGTGTCATATTATTGTATATAACTTCAATATTCGATATCTTAAATTTTGACTTAAATATAAATTTCTTTTTGAATTTTTCATGAACAGAAATTATCTCAAAAAAAATTTTGAAAAACAATATGTTTTAAATATTTTTTTTCAATTGACAAAATTTCATTCTTTTTTTGTTGTTGATTTCTATTCGACTTAAACGATATATTTCTAATTTTTGTTTTTGATGCATAATTGAAAATATGAACAGCTTTTACGGAAAGATATGCTACATAATAAATATAGCTATTTAATGAAGAAATATTGTGTTAACCGAATCGAAATTAATACCCTAATTTAATAATTTTTCAAATTCTCTTTCAAGGTAAAAGTACAAAAAAAAGACTTTTATGAAACCAATCTTAGATAAATTTCAATAATTTACAAAAGTTCTACAAAAACAGCTTTATAAGATTCTGTCAGAATCTCTCTATTTGTTTATACCCAGCTTCAAATCATGATCAGGATAAAAATCCTAATGTCCCGATGAAAATCTTTGATGTTTTCGCCCCAAATTCTAAAAGATTCATGCAAAGATTCAGTTTTTTTCCCTCAATAAACAATTCAATCTTGCAGAAAGCGTGTAGTCAAGGTACTTCAAGATCTTGGCAGGATTTGAAAAATAATTTTGTCAAGGTCCTGAACAGTCTATTACTAGTTTTAAAATCAAGAATCGGTTCAGAAAATCTAAAATCTAGGAAGAAATATGCAGTCATTAAACGTTAAAGATTTTGAGAGGATGAGTGTGGGATCATCTTATTTTAATTCATATCTACACCATACTTTTATATTCTTGCTAAGATTCTTCTCTGATTTAGCTACTATTGTTAATTGAATCCTTATCCCAGAACCATGAATAGATTCTGAGTAAACCTTGATAAAATCTTGACGGCGTGCTGTCTACTATTTCTGTGAGGATCGTAGCTGCGACCGAGAGAAAAGTCTAGTAAAATTCTGAACTGTTGATTTAGAAAAAGTCTCGGTAGGAACATGAACAAACTCTGAAAATGAATCTTTTTTAACCGTGCGAGATCTTGCCAACAGAAATAACTAGTATTCGAGATAGGATCCTGAATAAAACTTGACAAGCTCCTGGGAATTCTTCTAAAACTGCTTAAGAAATGAACAGGATTGAGACTAGGGTAATAGTATTTTTCTTTTTGGATTAATTAGTGAAAACTTACAATCTGATCAATATTGTGTTATATTTACTGTAAAAAATTCATCTGATACCTGTGTAACAACTGCTACTTCCATGTCAACAACTACATCTACTACAACCACTTCCACAACAACATCAACAACCACTTCCACAACAACATCATCAACTACTTCCACAATAACATCATCAACAACTACAACTATAACAATAGCTAGCAGTACGACATCAACAACTTCTACAATATCGATTACTACGTCACTTTCACAAATATCCAACAGTGAATCACTCAATTATCTTTCTCTTGTTCTTGGATTAGGTTTAGGTCTTGGTATTCCACTAATGTTCTTCTTAGGTATATTGGCTACTTGTCTTTGTTGTCGATGGCATCCAGCACTCTTCTGGTACGTAGAGACATGTTATACTTGCATTTGTGTATTGTATTCATTCTGTTTTCTCAGGAGAAAATTGCGTCTGAGATTTCGGGAAGACGAGCATGCTCACTGCGAGGTATGCCAAAGACAATGTAATGGTCATTCATCTCACAACACCAATAAAATGTCTAATGAAGATCCAATAAACTATCGACGACAGTACATCAATGATAGTTCACAGAGACAGACGAAGGATTCATTTGGTGAACATTCATCTGTGTCTTATTCATATTCGCTTTCTGATGTTCCGTCGCAGACAACGACAAGAACGACGCTCATGTCGTCATCCTCAATTAATGTGATGCCAAGCGAGGATATTCCAATACAGGTAACTCGTCCTCGCCGACTATGGTCCCTTGAATCTGGTGGGTCAATACTTGTGCGAGCTTATGTGGCACAGGAACAAATAAAAGACAAATTTTCTAATTGATTTACATTTCTGATATAGTATTTCATTGACCTGTTCTTCCCTAATCATAATCCTATGCCACAAAACTTGTAAAGACAAATACTTTTTATTGATGAACAGATCGGAAACTATTTTTGCTTTTGCTATTGAACATTACTTGCAAAAACAAGAATTTCATTATAGAATACAAAAGGAAATGGTGTGCGTGTGAATGTGGTTGTGGTTGTAGGTAGAGTATGATTCTAGATGGTTTGTGCGGATATTTGGACGTGATGTGTTGGAAGGGGACAATTGGACGTAAATACTGAAAAAGAATCCATAAACTCCAGAAATTTGAAAAAAATCGATTGTCAGAATGAAGGAAGTTCTTCAAGTTTTCTTTCCGTTCATTGATACAAGTGATGTCCTGTAATGTGTCGACGGCATAACCAAGCTAAACTACAAAATAACTGACTATATAAAATATATAGATGTTATCTTAACCCTTTCTTGCTGGATGGCACCTATAGGTGCCATTTTTCAGGTTGTTGAAGAAGGACCAGCACTTATTGCAAGTAATGTAAAGTTTGGCTTTGTTATGCTGAAACTAATCATTTCCAATTATATCATCGACTGGAAGAATAGATCTTTCAAACTCAATTGATATACTACAACAAATGATGATTTGTGAAGTGAATGCAATTATCGTATGCTTCCGATAATAGTACCATAGTGTTCAGTTTGCTGTAACTTTCATAAGTTTTTCTATGCAATAAAAACTACCGAACATTCAATACGTCAACTATACCAGCATTTAGGCGATGTGATTCAAATTTTTTTTGCACATATTAGGGGCCGTAGCGATCACATTACCAGACGAACTTAAACTTTAGTCACAGGCAAAAAAAGGATTAACAGATATCATTATTTTGTAAATAACGTACATAGACAAATACTCTAGAGTAGAATAAGTAAAACAAGCTGTTTAATTAACATTGTTTTTTCTTTTATTAAACAAAAAAAATAACAAACAAACAAACAAAGAATTTAATTATTATCAGTCCTATTGTTTCTAACATTATTTTCGTTTGTTTTTAATTCGTTTTCCCGCTCTTGCTGTATTTGTTCACATTGATAAGAGGCGGTAATTAAATCATTCCATTCAATGCGAATATTGGCATCTTCTAATTAAATTAGGTGGGTGCAGACTAGTGTGGTATCCTAAAAATATGATCGCAATATTTGAAAAAAAATTGAATACTCGAGAACACTTACTTCAAAGATTCGATCAATTGCGTGAGATATAGCGAATCGTATGACTTCAGCTATATCAGCATCACTGTAGTTATTAGTGACACTAGCAAGTTGCTGAAAATTAGTTGTTGAAATATTGGAAGCTAGAAACCCATTGTTTCGAGGTTCATTGAGATGATAGTTAAAAATTTCCAGTGGTTCTTGCACATTTGGAAGATCTAATAAAAATCTCATATAAACATTCATCATATCAATAACATCGTTACAAACTTACCAATTTTGATTTGCATTTCAAACCGACCGCCTCGAAATAGTGCTGGGTCAATCATATCCAAACGATTGTTTGTGTCTAAATTAAAGAAACAGACTGAACTCTTTGTATGATATTTATTGCTTAAACTACCGAAAACCAACATATTGTTCAATGCATTATAACCATCCATCATTGTCAACAACTGATTAGCGATACTGTTGCGTGTATCTGGATCCACTTTCCTATAAAGAAATTTACTAAGTGTTATTTTCAAACAAATGCCGTCTCGTAGAGCGTATCGTATGAGCTTATCAAAACTTATACTTGATGTTCGCTTTGAAAAGAAAACATCTATTTCTTCAAAGACTACATGTAGTGGACTTGATTCATCTTTCTAAATAAGTTGAAAAAATAACAGATATCATAAAAACTAGTTACGATTTCCTCGATATCAATAGCTTACATTTCTTTGATCTTTGCCAGCTTCTTCAAAGAGCAACCGTACTGCTTCTTCAGGTTTGCCGATCAAAGAGTTTAATAGTTGTGGACCGTTCATAACTTTTGATTTGAAATTGAATTATTCGTACAATTCTCTATAAATTAAAACGATATATGTTAACGAGAAAAATCGGGTTCATTTGAATGACATACCTTATAATAGCCGGTATTCCTGTGTGAGTGTAGGTCGGCGTGAGTGTGGGTGGGGATGGGTATGGGTTTGGATATTAACTTAAACGAGACTCACACCCACGCCCACACCTACACCCACACAACCACACCCGCACCCAATGACCCCATGGATAAATTGAAGACCTTTAAAATAAATACTAGAGATCATGCATGCGAGCATAAAACAAATATCGCTTACCTAATTTTTTACGCGTATCTGGTGGTAATCTGCGTGATCTTAAAGCGCATTGAATAATTTGTTCAATTGCGGCCGAATAGCCGACAAATTTGATTCGAGAAAAATCGACGATAGGCTTTTCCCGCTATTAACAATGATATGACGGCTTCCACGTGATATTTATGACCCCGATGGAGACAATGCATATGGCTCTATCATATAGAAAAAAATAACTGTTATATTCAAAAAGAATAATTAATGATTTTTCCACCTCCGTATCACCGATAAGCGCGTATCCCATTGACACATGTGAATTTATTATCAATCAAAATCGATAACGAACACCATTCGGCTTTGTAATTGTGATTTCACTAAAAATAAATGTAGGAACCTCTGATTTAAATCCGAATGTTATGTGTACTTCAAAAAGTAAAAATAATTGATGGCAGATTGTCTTTGATCAAACAGTCTAAAATAGAAATCGAGCTTTAAGAAAAATGATTTCTTAGGATTATTTTGATGTCTAGACATGCTATGATGACTTATCTGTCTAGACAGGCTATGATGACCAGTCTGTCTAGACCGGCCATTGTGTCTCCATATTTAAGTCAATAAAGATCGCAGGAGACCTATATATGCGGGTACTATTCTTGCAGTCCATTGGCTCATAAGGTGGTAGTCATCGAATTCAGCTGAAATAAATGTCTTCGTAATAGGTGATTTAACCTTCTAGAGTCGTAATGTTTTATATACAATTTTGTAGCCCGTAAAATTCTCTATCGAATGGTGTATAATAGCTGAAGCTTTTTGATTATGAGACAAAAAGTTTTTTTTACAAAAACCGTAATAGGTCAATGCTCGCATAGATAAGCACAAAAAATAATCACATTATTTGCTATAACTCAGCAATTTCTTGATGAATCATTCTTATTTTCGAACTCGATCGAGATATTGATGAAACAATTCTGTGTGCTAAATTTCATCACAATCGGATTACTCTTTGAAGAGTTATCATGTAAACGGCCGGACACATTGACCGATTCTATAGTGTACTATACTTTTGAGTACACAAAAAACGATATATAGATAATTCTTTTCATTTTATCGTGTTATTTCTTTTTTTCTTTCCTCGATTTCTGATTATCAATATTTCTTTTTCATCTCATCTCCATGTCACTCAATCAACACAGAGCAAATCAAAAAATAGAAAATCTGTTCATTCAATTACTCATTGCTTCTCTATCTTTCCCATCCTTAAAGTATTCATATAACCCTCCGACTTGGAACATGCAATGAACAACTCATAAGCAATATAAGTTTACTTAGAAGAACCGTTTTAGTTCTTCAACATTTGAATTAACGATAACAATATTTTCCATGCGACGCATAAATGTTCTTTATACTTCGAGTAATAACCATATTTGTATTTGTATGTGATTAGGAGATAAATGTATACTAAGAAAAGGGGATGAATATTTATTTCGGTGACGATGGGTCATAATAGACGTAATGATTAAACAAAGCTTCATATGTCATACACTTAATACTGAGAGCCTGTTACTTTCATCAAATGTGCTTTGATAATCATAAAATGTGGAATTTTTCATCACCGATACAAATAATACTGTGGCACGTTCTACTTTATAAGGAAGTGATTTATCATTCAGCTTATAGATGATAATGTACGTATGTGATAGTTTCTTGTCACTAATGGTATTAAAAAATTACCATTCTTTGATTGGATTGAAAACATCCTATCGTCAAAAATAAATCAATCAGGAATGAACATTTTCATATAAATAGTGTGATTCTATGTTAGGCTTTGTCTACACTAGAAAAATAATTCGGTAATAATTTCGAATTAAATCTACATGCGTCTACACTTATAAATTTAATGCATCAATCAGAACTGAGAAATAGCCACAATAATGTAGTCGAAGTGCATAATTCTAGCACGTGTTCGCGAACAAAATGATGTCGCTTCTCTTTCTCACTAATCCTTGTGATTCATCGTATTGAAAACATCTATCTATCGATAATTAAAAAAAACGACTTTATCGAGGTTCGTTCATCATTTTGATTAGTGGATCGCAATCTTTCTCAATTGGTGTATTAAATTTAATTCATCTTTGAAACGTGCATTAAATCTGAATTGACTTTGCAACCAATCAAGTTCCTTAATTTGGTATTAAATTTTCTAGTGTAGACAAGGCCTCTATCGATAATACAAAGCAACTTTATCGAGGTTGGGTGTGGGTGTGGGTGTGGGTGTGGGCGCCTTCTCTTCATTCATACATGTACCCACATCCACATCCACACGTCATTTCTTCGATTTCTGTGAGTAGATGTCTAATTCGAGTTCAAATATGAATGAAAAATTAAAACAACCGCTTTCCTGTTGAAGTAACCAACAAAACCAAAAGAAACATTTTATCAAAGAGTTGTTAGTGCAATTCCTACGGGATTACAATATGAAATATGATGTAACTGTTATTACTAATCACGAAAATATTGTTTTATTCGATCTATCTTGAGACCATTTTTCCGTCATCTTCTGCTTAATCCTCTAGAACTACAAGAAGGGATCAGTTCATATATTCTCATGAGATATTAGTGATATATGATCGCTAATCGTGCATTAAAAATGTCTGTCACGGTTTGTGATGTTCTCTGGAGCTCCTCTGCCAGAGCTTGTAATGGATCTGGAGCCTATTTGTCACGGTCTGGAGGGAGGGGGGCGAGGAGGAGTCTAAAATTCTACCCCTGTACACTTCAACATTCCTTTTAGATCTTGTTTCACAAAAAATCACATCACTCTTGCAACACGAAAAAAAGCAAAAGATAAACTGTATACACATTATAAATTTATAATTCGAATAACACACTCATGTCGAAGCAAAAAACAGCAAAACATAAAATTTTATCTGTATAAGAATTATGATTCGAATTGGAACTGTTATAATCACTGTATACAGAAAGACGAGCATGGGCTGCGATTCTTTCGGAGCGCCAAGTGCCCTCACGTCACGAGGCTGAGATAATGGGTCACTTAAGCAGGCAAAAGGTGTTTTGGCAAGTAGAATACTTCCATATATGGGTACCGTTTTAGTATTGTTGTTAAAAACCTCTAATGCTTTTGCATTAGCATGAAACAATAAGACTGAAGCTTCAGCATTATTGACATTAGAGTTAATTGATGCAGAGCTGTCAGCATCAAGTTAGCATTCTTTTTTATTTTAATACTTTTATTCAACGTAGCTCTTCGAGATCTGCGGGACATGCTAACTCTAGCATTCCAGATGCAATAGAAAACAACTATGGTGTCACGGGCAGTATCTGTGATGCTAATAGCATCACCTGAGATACTAACCCGCGATGCAAAAGTATCCGTACAAATGTCGGGACCTGTTTTGTTCGAATGGAAAGTGCTAGAAGCCTACCTTTTTCACTCACAGATAGAGCAAAGTATGTACTTTAAAATACATATTTGCAATAAAATTTAGGATGAAGTTTAAGACATTAAATTTTTAGTTTTTTTAAATCACTAAAAATGGCTTGTTACCAAGGTAAAATTAAGAACTTTTTCATGTCTTGGCTATGTGTTTGCTTTAATGCTTTGAAATGGGATATAAACTTTGATCAGCTATGTAGCTTTGATTGGAAAAAAGTTTAAGTAAAACAGATGTAATCCTTCCGAGTTATTAAAGTCTCTAACTATGTCGAAATCGGGGCCAAGTGCTATTTTGTAGGCATTCTGTGTTCCGTCATACATGAGCTCAATACAATGTCTATTTCTAATGTTTCATATATCTTCTTGTAGGGCTAAAAAAGCTGCATATTTTGCACCTATTTAAAACATTTGTATTCTTACAAGTGTTGAAAAATTTCGCCAAAAGTCGTGGAATCTACTGGTTTACTTTTACCACTAATTGCTGGTTACTATGGATACGCAGAAAAATAGAAAATCTATTTTCAAAAAGCCTAGAGTCAACAGTTGTCGTTTTCCAAGTTTGAACTCCCTATCTTCTTTTGTAGTCAACATAATGCAAGTTAAAATAAGAAAAAGCGCGAAAAAATCTACCTTGGTGACCAGCCATTTTTAGTGGTTTAAAAAAAATAAAAATTTAATATCTTAAACTTCATCCTAAATTTTATTGTAAATATGTATTTTAAAGTACAGACTTTGCTCTATCTATGTGTGAAAGAATTAGGCTTCTAGCACTTTCCGTTTATATACAATAGGCTTCGACATTTGTACGGATACTTTTGCATCGCGGGTTAGTAGCATCGCCTGGCATGAAAATACTATCACATTTGGTGATAGTAGTATCAATCGGGAATATAAGTAATATCCTAGCTGATGCTACTTATATTCCATATGATGCCTTTAGCGTTCCAGATCATGTCGCTAGCATCTCAGGCTGTGCTATTAACATACCAGATGATGATTAGAGCTCTGTATCAGACTCCGACTTCGCCGGAATCCGGGTCAGACTCACAAAAAAAAATTTTCGGAGCTGGAGTCTGAGTCGGAGCTGATGTAAATTATAGAAACTCCGAAAATCCTGTTTTATTCTTTTCTTATATACCATTTATTTTTGAGAACTGTAAGATCAAGTAAACGAAAACTTTCAAGTTTATAGCCAGATAACATGAAATAAAAAAAGTAAATAAAAGAAAACATTTACACTTGATTAACTTGCATAAGTGATTATTGCAAAAAAAAACATCAATACCATTCAATATCTCCGGTCTCATCATTATATGTATTGTTGTCATCTTCATATGATCTTAAAGATAGTATCGCAACTCTCTTTTTCGACCATTTCTGATTCTCAAAGAGGTCACCAGCGATCTGCAAGAAATTTTTACAACAGGAAGAGTACCGAAAATACGGAGGCATGTATTCGAAGAAAAATATTTTGACGAAGGTTTTCGCAGCGTTTTTTCAGTAAAATACTTGTTTTCTGGACAACATCAAGCTGAGATTTTGACCACATCTGCTTGAAAGTATTCTCCAGAGGTTAAATCGACCGTTTTCATTTTTGGTCTTCATATTCAGATTTATAGAGCCCTAAAAGTTGTCACTCCAGCTTTCACTCTGAATTATTAAGTATTCGTCTGATCAAAAAGCAAGGTTTTTGAAAAAGTTGAAAACCACCTAAGAGATATAGTTCAAGGTATCTTCAGAGAAACTTTCGTTTTGATTGGACAATGTTAGATGAAGATCGTAAGCGAGCTCAGTCTGATCCCTTGCAAAACCAGAGCTTCCTCGAAAACATCGCAAAAATCTTGCTCAAAATTTTTCTCTTCGAGCAGGCATCTCTTTATTTTAGGTGCTCCATGCTTGTTAAAAAATTTGTGCGAATTGGTTGAACCTTCTTTGAGAATCAGAAGCGGCCGAAAAACAGTAGGAGGTACTCCTAAAATACATAATGCTGCTGCATAGGTAAGCTGGCGCTAATTTAAGGGCAAAAAATTGTTGGAGTTTTTCGGAGTCGGAGTCATATAAAAATATCGAAGTCAGAGTTGGAGTCGGAGTCAAAGTTAAAAAAGAGCGACTTCGCAGGGCTCTAGTGAAGATACTAGCATCCCAAATCATGTTACTGGCATCAGAGGTAGCGGTTTTAGCATCCCAAGTGGGCAGTATAGAATGTCCTATGTTTACTGTAGTGTGTCGGATGGTTACTCTAGCATCTTAGATGAGAATAGTCGAAAATGGCATTAGAATCACAATTTAGATAAACATTTTTGTCTTTTGCTTTTTTTGTGGCTTTGACAGGTGGCTGCCATTCAGTATATAAATTTATAGTTTACATAAAATTTATCTTTTGGTTTTTTTTGCGGCTTTGACAAGTGTGTGCTACTCAGCTTATAAAATTATTATTTACAATAAATTTATCTATTGCTTTTTTTTACTGCTTGGACAGGCCAAAGTCACTCACTTTATAAAATTATAATTTACATTAAATTCATCTTTTACTTTTTATTGCTGCTTTAACAGATGTGTGTGCTATTCAGTTTATAAGTTTATAGTTTGCATAAAAGGGTGGGTGTGGGTGTGGATGAGTGTGGGTGTGGGGTGAGTGTCGGTGAGTGTGGGTGTGGTTGTGCAGAAAGAGAACACCCACACCCACACCCACACCCACCCACACCCACACCCACCCACACCCACCCACACCCACACCCTCGAGTGATCGAAATATGTTCGAGGAGTCAAAAATGAATCAACAATAGAAGAATGTTTTTAAAGGTTCGATATTCAATTACTACTGAGGGAATCGAAAATCGAATAGAACTAGAAAAAAAATGTATATCTTCAACTTTCGATAACTCCTCGCATCTATCCATCACTTTTTAAGGTCTGGCTAAGATAGTTTGTTCATATAACAGAGGTTTACTTCATAGGAATAGTAAAATTGTCATGTGTACGAGTAGATAATAATATATCGAGAAAGTTTGATTTTATTTATCGTAGCTGTAACAACAATAACTATTACAAGCTCAACAACTACAACACAGTTGAGTGAGTAAATACTCGTCACTATATTCTATGTCGATTCTAAGAAGCGTATTTTAGCACTTGTATGTAGTTCAACTGGTCGCGGCACTTCACTCTCTCTATCTGGCTCAACTCCAAATATATGGACTCAGTATCAATTTAACTACACGGCGATGAGTACGTCAGCAGTTTTATTATTTGGATTTCAGAATGAAAACAATCGCGAATATTACTTGGATACAGTATCTGTTGTTGATAATAGTCTGCCCACAACTGAGTAGCTCAATAATCCAAGTTTTGACAATTCAACAACAACAGCAACAGATTGGATTCAATGGTGTACGAGCATGTGCAGTGGTCACTCCGGAGTGATAACCACTGGTTCAAATTGCTATTTATCAACTGGCAACTGCTTTAAGGACAATTGCTACGCTAGTGCGGGTATTGACTTTCTTGGCCAATCATTTTCAACGACAGTCGGGCATACTTATAAAGTTTCATTTCATTTGATATTAGGTGGCTCAGGTGTCACTACTGATAATCGATTTTATGCTGACGTTATCTCGACATGATATAGTTTTCTCTACATAACACAAAATCAAACGATCAGAAAACTTTCAACGTATGGAAAAATCTATTTTTGTGTGAATTATCCTATAATTATATTCTTCAATAAATTTTCTACCACTAATTACTGATCCTTTATTCTATCATGTCAAAAGATGCATTTAACTTGAGAGATGTAATGAGTATGAATCAGATATACTTGTTAGCAAGAATATGAATAGATATCGAAACCAAATAGTCGAGTTTCAAATTAACATTCAATTCAAAATAAAGTTCAAGTCTCTGACTAGTTTAGAATCGAATTCAAAACAAAAATTATTGATTCTTGATTCTATTGATTTCATCTTAAATTGGATCGTGATGCCTCGCATGTGCTTCATTGCACAATAGCGCAATGAATAGTGTTTCATGATGACAAAAAAAGTGAGATGAAGTCAAACTCTGTAAGTATAAGATTAAATATTAATACGAGCAAAAGTTATAATATGAAAAAACTGAAAAGAGTCCAAGGAGAAAACACGAAACTTCCAAGGTTTTACTATTGTTATCATTTGTTTTCAGATCGATGAACATGTTACTTCATATCTTACAGATGATATAATTTCTATGAATACTATGACCAAATTGTATATCATATCAATATAAGCTGTCTTAGTATTGTTAGATGTAAGTGACTTGATTTTTCTCATCCAGATTAATGATGAAAGGAAATGTAACATAATTCTTCAAACACATTTTACTCATATCCATTTCTCTTGCACAAAACTTTACAACGTTCTAAGACATCCTTGAGAAATTTCAAACTTCTACAAAACAACTTCAAAACATTAGGACATTAGATCGATTCTAAAAGATCCCATTTCAAAGTTGGAACCAATTCAGTCAAGCGAAAGATCCCATCGGATTTATCAGTATCATGTAGATGAGATGAGGGTATGTGGCTGTGTCTATGAATCTTCTCTGCAACCATACTACTACACCCGCATTCACACTCCGCGCACATTTCATATCGTATGACGAAGCTCCACCAATTGATTAAAAACTTTTGGGCTCATATTCCTGGCATAAGTAGGACTTGGTGAGATTAGAAGAATCTCAGTAGGATTTACTTCCATGGGCTTATTTGGTGGATATACGGACGTTCCAAGTTTAGGACCAGAAGGACAGATAAACCGTTGCTTGTGCTTGAATTACAATATTGTAACATTTCAAAAGAAACATCTCTTTTTGAAATACTCATAAGTAAAACGTTGAGCTGTTGTAAAAATCACGTTGTCATGTTTATCTGATGAGCTAACTTCTATAGAAAAGAAGTATGGAGTATTAGTATTTCAATATAATAGAATTATTGTAGGTATGTGCTTTATAGGCCGTCATATACATTACTCAATTATTTCTATCTGATGTTTCGTTTGCATGCCTTCTTATTTGTGCTTTATCTTTCATTTTCGTCTAACTGATGTGTTTTTTTGATTTCATTTGGAGTCACAACTCATGTCAGAACGAATATAAAGGAAATAATGAAGAGAGCCTTCTATAGGAATGTTACAATAGTGTAATGCAAACACTAGAAGTAGTTTATCTACACTTCTGGTTCTAAACTTGAAATGTTTGTAACTCGACCAAAGACGTTCATGAGGATAAACTCTTTTAGGGTTCCTTGAGTTCCACTAAGTCCTACTTATGGCCAGAATATGAGACCAAAAGGTTTTAATCAGTTGATGAGGTTTCCTCATTAGATGGTTGCATCCAATTTCAGCTGAAAATGAAGACAAATTATTAAAAATATTTTCTGTTCTCCACATTCTCATATATAATTACCTACTATATCTTATTCATTATTAGTTTTCTTTTGTTTTTATTATAATGACTTCGTTATTGTTTTCTTTCATCAAAGAAAAAGAAATATTCAATTGATGTCTGATTTTGAAGAAAAGAATATTATATTTCACTTCAAAAAACAATTGATTTAATCCACGAGGGCTCGTTTTTATTTCTTTTTTGTTGATGACATAGAAATATATAGTATATTTATCTTAAATCGAACTAAGAAAAAAGAAGAATACGAAAGAAGCATTACAACTTTTTCCAATCATTCACATAATGAAGACTGAAATTGGAAATAAAACATGTAATCTTGCCAGGCAGCACACTACCTATATGCCAATAACAATGTGGCAAAAAATAGATGGATTAAAGACATACATGTTGTTTTTGTTTGTTGTATGAAACGCGTGATTGATAAAGAATATTGAATTTGAACTTTTATATTATATTTTTGTAAAGAAAATATTTTAAGTATTAAAGTACAAATCATGTGCATGCGTATAAACTTGAAGAACGACAACTTTGTTGTCTCTTGCTCTCAAATAGTAGATAAAGAGAACTATTCGATCAATCTTTTCAAATGAAACTTTCGCATAATAGCAAATAAATTTATACAACGTAAAAGAACAATACCGATAGTAATTCATATTTGTTTCTCATAAATGAAATAGCAATTTATTTAACAGTGATAGAATATATTGAAAATTTTAGACATTTCGACACTTGTTACAGATCATTTTCAATAAAACGAAAAAATCATTGGATTTCACCGAAAATCATAAGGTAATACGGCAATTCAATTGATTTAATTATTTTATGATTTTCGGTGGAATCCGATGATTTTTTCGTTTTATTGAAAATGATCTGTAACAAGTGTCGAAACGTCTAAAATTTTCCATATGTTCTACCACTGTTAAATAAATTGCTATTTTATTTATTAATATTTGCCGATTGACTCTTATTTTGTTTCTCATATTTTTATGCCTATTCATGCAAGGTTAGTTTTCGTTCTGTTTTCAAGCGTATACAGAAAAGCTCTATACAGAAATTTTGATGATGTCATTGAAGCTTATCGATCATGGTATGCAACTAAAAAGTAATCAGAATAATAAATATTATTTCTATGATTTCAAGCATAGTAAAATATAGATGGGTGTCAAATTTATTGAATTTTTTATTATTCAGATTGGCATCGACTACTATATTTTCAATTATTATTATTTTTTTTTGTACCAACGATTGCCAATGTATATATTGTTCTTTCATCAACCAACCATTCTCCAACGAAACAAAAACAATTTTTTTCGACTACTGAAACCTTGTTACTTTGCTTGGAACTTCTATTCCTAAGTCTCTCTAAAATATTGTATCGAGATCTATGCTTGAGAAACTAAGCTGTTGAAAACAAAATCGTGCAGATCGATTTCTACTAACCAATACGATGTATTAGTATTCTACTTGTTGAGACATGTTCTGCTTCATTTTAAATTTCCATTTTATATCACCATTCAAAGCATAGAAAAGATATTTACGATATTATTTTAGAATATTTTTCATATTTTTGTCTTTTAGATTCGTATTCATTGATATCAAGCACAATCAAGTAATGTTTCTTAGCTTATTGATATTATTTTCTTGTTTCATTTTAACTGATGGAAAACATTTCAATGGAGGAACTATTGGATGGGCTCCCGTTAATCCTTATGATAATTCCACTTCAGTTAAAATTACTATTACACAATCTTATTCATGGACATATCCATATGTACAATGTGCCAACAATGTACCGATTTCGACAAGTACATTTAGTAGTTCCAACACTAATCTGATTTGTATGGCTGATTGTTCACCTGATGGTGGTTATTCTAGTGCACCGATTAATATTCTTACCGATTGTACATCATCTAGTTCATCATTGAAAATGATGACAAGTGAAAAATCGAAAAATGTTACTCTATCTTCCGGAGCACATTTTTATTTAGCTTATAGAGGAAGTGCTTGGGTAACATTAAATGATCCTGCTGAAAAAGATCTTGAATGGTCTATAATAACATATATTGACCTTCGAAAACGATCAGATGGTTTCATCAATACTCCACCTGTTGCTAAAGTCGTTTCTCCACAATATGCCATTGTAAATAAGCCAATACAAATAAATATTCCTGTTTCGGATGTCAATGCTGGTGATGATGTACGTTGTCGATGGTCAACATATACTGCTGGTTATCGAAGACGAAAACGATCGAACGACGAACACCATGCAATTCGCAAATATAATGTTGGGAACTATAAAACATTAGTTGAATTTTCGGAAGATTTGCATATTAGATGGAAAAGGTTCTTGTTCGGCGATCCTTGTGATATCTGGTGTGCATACAATTGTCCTTGCAGTGATTCTACATGCACAGGAACCAATTGCGGCAGCTCAAGATGTCCTATATCCAATTTTCTCGGTGGTTGTACGGCCACAACAGCTAAACCTACTACTACAGTCGAAACTCAACCAACATTAAAAACAACTTTGTCCTATCCCAATCGTCAAGCGATCGATGAATGTGGTGGTATTTGTTACCCAGATAGTCTACCGTCTGGTACAAGTCTGTCCAACTGTACCATATCATTTACGGGTACTAAAGCTGGCACTTGGTATGCAGTTGCTGTTCAAGTAAGTTCTATGAGGATCTTTCACCTTCAAAAAACGATCTTGGATTAGGTAGATTCAAATTGCATGAAATTTTCAGGTTATGTTAGGACTATAGTGGAAAGACTATGCTAAAATTCTTAGTCCTATATGATGACGTTTTCAGCAGCTATTCATTGAACAAGGGTAAAAAAGTAGCTCATTTGAGAACCCAAAATTCTATGTAAACCTTCATTTTATATTAATATTTTTTTTTTTATTTGAAAGAACATATCAAACCATTGTGCTTGGCAAAGTTCTTCTTGTTATGCAGATAAAAAAGAATAAGAAGTTCAACAACTCAAAAAACTCTCAAAAAATGATCATTCATTTTTGTATCGAAGTAGATTTTTATATAAGAATAGAAAAGTTTAATTCAAAAAATGAACTCTATCTGGGAAGCACAATCTGAAAAAAATCAATAGAGAAAAACAAGCATCTTTTTCAAGCGGAAGATGACGGATATGATCGAAAACTTTTAGAAAAAATGACATGATGAATAATATATTATGTTGTTTGTCAAAGATTCGACGTCAAGCTATTCTTCCCTACATTTGTCTTACTTCCGATAATTCTGACAGAAATGAACATATTTTTTTTTGAAAGGAGCAGAGTCTGAATAGGACAGAAATTTTTGCTTTATGAGAAAATTATCAGAATCTTTATGTTTCATAAACGCGAAAATCATTCTAACGATAATGTTCAAAGTAGAACTCCCGATTTTTTACATAATACATATTACAAGCTACATTAAAATATACCTTACGATTTCTTTTTTTCTTTCGCAGGTTGAAGATTTTATTAGCAAAACCAGCATGACACCAATGAGTTCCGTACCAGTTCAACTTCTGATCTATGTCATGTCAGAACCATCATGTTCACAAAAACCTATTATTCTTCCATTAAGTCGTTGTTTAGAAGTACAAGCTGGCATTTCACTAAGCTTTGATATATATGCTATGAATTTATGTAATCCTAATGTGGCTACACTTGCTGATATGATTATTTCAAGTGACATTATTGGTATGACTTATGGTAGTCTAACGAGTTCACCTACAAATACATCATTGTCGTATATCAGATTTACATGGACACCTCAAACAAGTCAAGTTGGACAACAACAACTATGCGCAATCGCTTATACCGAGTAAACTAACATTTTTTTTTAGCGTTTTCATCATTGTAAGCCATTTTGCTTTTCTTTCAATTAGTGAACAAGTTCAATCAGAACAATATTGTGTTACATTTATTGTAATGGCATCACCAGATGTTTGCGTAACAACTACAACAACAACTACAACAGCATCAACAACAACTACAACAACAAAAACCACATCAACTAGCACAACATCAACAACTACAACAACGTCAACAACAACTACAACGACAAAAACCACGTCTACTAGTACAACATCAACCTCATCGACATCATCCACATCAACTTCTACAACGTCTACAACATCAACCTCATCGACGTCAACTACATCAACTTCTACAACATCAACCTCATCGACATCATCTACATCAACCACATCGACATCAACTACATCGACTTCTACAACAACAACCTTATCGACATCAACTACATCAACCTCATCGACATCAACTACATCAACTTCTACGACATCAACCACATCAACTTCTACGACATCAACAACAACTACGACTACAACAACAACAACAACAACGTCTACAACATCAACCTCATCGACATCATCTACATCAACTTCATCCACATCAACTTCATCTTCCACAACTTCTACGACAAGTACTTCAACTTCAACTACAACAACTTCTATCACAACTACAACATCGACAACTACAACAACAACAACAGTAACAACTACAACGACGTAAGTAATCAAAAGAGCAAAAAAAGCGAAGTCTCTATCATTGCTAATCACACTATTCATAGTTGTGTCATATGTATGTAAACTTTATGGATCAATTTTCAGTTACAATATTATTCATGGAAAAGTCTATCGGATAATATTTGATATTTTATGTCTATTTTGTATTAAGTAGTATAAAATCGTTCTCAGTTGATTCAAATAGATTATTATATGTTCATGATTACTAATTTTTTCTTATGTCTTTAGAACAACAACAACAACAACACGATCTTCAAGTAAGATTGATTCTATTTTTAAATATTAGACATATTCATGAAGTCTATAGTTTAATCACAATGTGATTATCTTTGAATTTTTATAAAATTTTGCAAATTTGTAAAATTTCAAACGTTGATTAATGTAATCTATTGAATTCTATGTGAGACACTGAATAATCTGAGATTTTATCATGAGAAAAATTGCAGAAGAAGAATCCTATCGCATTTAAACTCAATTTATTCAAAAAGATGAAATATTCTATTAACCTTTAAGATAATGATTATTCTGTTGAAGCCACCATGGTTGAGTAACTACGTTATTCAACACGTATCCACAAAGTGCTATGTGTAAATCTCAGTACTACCAGCCATGAAATCATCCTGGACAAGTCACTAGCAGCTATTTATCTCAAGTCATCTGTCAGATAGCATGCTAACTACATTGTGACATACACTTACTCTTGCAGCTAGTTAGTGTGTATGGAGAGCACAAGCAAACGAGCGCAAGAAGTCTGTATCAAGCTGATCTTTTGTCTAGAGCTACAGCTAGTATTAGTTGTAGGAAAGATATCGGGCTATTGAATCTGTCGTTCGACAGCATCTCATACCATAAAATAGCTGAACGACAGAGTATTCTTTTTCCTATTCTATTGGACATGAAAACTTTTACGAAATGTAAACATATTTTGAGAAATCACCGAGAATTTGTAATCATATATTTTCTTTCTAATATCTGTTAATAAAATTAAGATTCAAACTTATTTTGATGTTTACATAAGAAAGATGTTACACAGATTCCAAAGGAACCATAAACTATCTTGTAATCTTTATCTATGGAATACTTTTTCAAAACAAGTTTCAAATAAATTTTTTTTCACGATAATCAGTACTGAAGTTCTAAAAAGTCGCAAAGTTTTCATATGAAGCCAAAGATAATCCCTATACTCATAATATGGTAATATTCGATTGCTTAAACTCTTATATTTTATATATTGATTTATAGCAACTCCTATAAATTGGTTATTAATTTTGGGTATATCATTGTTGACATTATTGCTTGCTCTCTGCTGTTGTTGCTGTTTTTTATATCAATTCATGTGGTAAACCTTTGTTTTTGACAAATTAATTTATTAGTATTTATTTTCAAACAGGGGTCCTGCTGCTCGACGTCGTCGAAAACGAAAAGAAAAAGAAGTAGATTCGACAGAACAGGCTTTTGGATTACATGATAAATCTGATTTGACATGGCCAACACAATCTTCTATTCGAGACTTAACGACCAAAACCTTAAAAAAAAATTATTCTCCCTATGATGCATTGCATGCAACCAATAGTATGAAAAATGATGCTGCCTCTGACTCACATATAAAATTATCTGAAGTAACACCTCCTGAAACGATGAATATTACTGCAAATGTTAAAGAAATTAAACGAATATCATCAGTATCTATTAAAAAAATTAAACGTAATCAAACTGAAACAACGAATGAAATTGAAGATACTGGAATAAAATTATCAGATGATCGTGATGGTAAGAAAGAGACTTCGACCATGCGTCACTCAACATTTACAAATACTCAAGTCAATAAAGTATCAAAACTCGATCAAAAAGATAAAAATGAAAAAAAGAATTCGAAAGTTACTGATAAAAAACCATCAAATGCTGCAGTCATATCACAATCAAAAACGAATCGAATCAGCGTCACGAAAATATCTCAACATAAAACAACTGCAAGTGAACAATCTCTTTTACCAAATGCTGATGGTAAGGATATTATTCATTTGGAAAAACCAACTATGGAAATGCAACGACTAAAAACTCACTCGAAGTCTATTTCAGTTACTAGAGATGAAATAAGAAATAAAGACAAAGGGGTGGTTGTAACGAAACTTCCAAAAACTATTATTACTACTAAATCTCATCGTTCATAAATGTCAAAGCATGTTTAGTAGTAAATTGTTAAAATGGACTTAAATCGTAAATTATATAATGACTTCGAAAAGAAAACAATGTGAATTCCATGAATAACATTTTTTACTACTAACTATTTTTCAATTTTACATTGCAAAATTATTGAATTTATCATTCTTTTAAGCTATTCGACAATCATATAGTATTGTTTGTAACGAAATCATGAAGCAATTTCATGTTAGTGTTCCCAATAAAATAAATAGATCTGTGAAAGATAGACATTGATCTTCAATTTCCAATAATAGTTTATATTAATAAAGTAGATTAAGCTCGCTAGATTTATTTTTTTGTATATTAGTTGTATACATAAAAAATGTTTTTTCATACATGAAAAAAAAAGTACAAATAATATGAAACAAAAATACAAACCAAAAATCAATTAAAGTTCATTCATTGGAAGAATTGTACAACAAATAACAAGCTAGTTGTTACCGCCAAAAGTTTGATAGTTAATGTAGTTATTGTTGCTCCATTACATAAATGGCCTTTGCAACAATATTTCATTTTATCTACAGGTGTACAATCATTACCACCACTGTCTCGACTTTCAGTACCTAATGCAACCGTTTTCTACAAAGAATTATATCAAATTTAAATTGTCGACAAAAAAATAGTTTTGAAAATTTATGTGTATATATATACTTGACAGTAATCATTGTCTCCAACATTGACTTTGTTGACACCTGCTTCATTTCCCTTGAACGGTCTGGGACATCCCGTACATCTATAACATTGTTTAGCAATGATTCCAGTGACAGCTACATAAAAAAAGAAAAAGAAAAGATATAAATCTTATTTAAAATGCACAATTTAATAGAGAATACAAACTTAATAGTAATACGAAAGTAATGAGAATTTTGGTATTCATATTAAGTATTAATATATATATATATATGTGTGTATGTGAAAGTAAAAATGCTAAAAGAGGAATGAAGTGTAACCTTATATATTGTTGACGTTATCTATTTTCTTAGGGAGAGAGAGAGAGAGAAACTCATCATTAAATGTATTCAAGCCTCTGCTAGATTTTTTTAATTACTGTTCGAACCTTAACATCATTTTTCATATGAGCCAACTAATACTATGATAGTTCAAATTCATTTACGTTTTTTTTTTCTATACATAGTGGTAAGAGTTCGAAAAAAAAAAGATGATTACAGAAGAAAGTTACTTGATAGATTACATAATGAGTGAAAACATTCGTGCACAATTCTTAATGAATAGTGAAAGCTAAAATTATAAATCATTCTTAACTAATTTTAATAGTTATTTGAAACAATCCAGTTAAGATTTCTATTGATCAAACATTTTAATTTCGTTATCGATCATAAAAATGCATTTTTTATTTTCATCCAATATGTGAAATGATAGTTTCGATATCTCTCGTAAATCGTAAATATTGAGTTGAAACATTTTCTTTTTAGAAATTTTTTTTTTCTACTAAGAATAAACTCTAAAAGAAATTGATATGTATTTATAGTGTACTTGTTGGCATCAAAGTTGTTCATACTTGAAACTATACCTTTTGTTGAAAACCTATCTTTATATGTCCTATTTATTATTAATTAAATTCAAAAGTGTTGAAAAATGATATTCATATACACAATAAAATCTGCACAGAGAAATACAAATAGAATGTTGATAAGACACAAAAAGAGAAGAAAACGACAAACGAACAAAAAAAACAAACAACGAGAAAAATGATAGAGTGGAACCAAGGACGAGTAAAAGAGTATAATACATACACATGTGAAAGACAAATGTATGGATGGGATCTTTTTTCAGCCTACACCCTTTGTTATATAAAACGAACGTTTATATATTACCTTGATATAGAACTCAGCAAAGTTTAAATAATAAACCGTTTCATGCTATTTAGTTCTGTGAATGTAGAAAGAAAATGTTCGAATCTTTTTTTTTGTAAAATTTCCAAGAATTGGTCCAATGGATTGTTTCGATGACATTTATTCCCAGAACGAGCATTACGACAGTCGTAAATGATTGTGTACGACCGTATTCCGTCGTACTACTTACCGCCAGAATTACAACCGTATATCGTTGCGTTGTATACGATGAAATACGACCACTGTAAACGATCGTACAAGATCGTATACAGTGTCGTTTATCATCATATTCCATCGAACCTCTTCGTACCTCTCTTTCACCCCTCTCTCACGCTCCTCAACTATAATGCATACAAGCTATTTGTATAAAAATATACGTAATTTAATATTTAACGCATTGATATTTACATTTAACGAAATTGTTGAATCGAACCTATATAAAAAAAAAAAAGTTCTATTTAACGCTTTAAATATCAGTTATGACGATTAATCATAGGCTTTGAATTATTGTCTTTTGGTGCATAACTGAAAAAGATGGATTGGAAAATCAGGCTACAGATGGATATTAATAGCTTATGCTGAAGCAAAAATTGTTAAATCTATCGAATAAATCTTTTTATGGTAACTAATGCACTTTCGGTATTATGAATATGTTTGCGGTTAATTGTTTTTTATAAATTATAATTATTATAAGTAACTGAACAAAACCTTGAGTTCACCGTGGTTCATCGTCGATTTGGGTTTGAACTATCGGTTAACCCAGTTTAACTGACGGTTTTGATTCAAACCACTGGTAACCGACGGTTTTCACAAAAAAAAAGACGACATGGAAAGAGTCTAGCCAACTCATTATTAATAATTAGGAAGCGTATTACATGAAGATCATATAAAATGGAAAAGATAAAACGAATAAATAATTTGTAACAAGAAGTGACACATATATAACACTATCAAGCTATCTTGCTATATACGAGAAAAATACACGACCAAAATACGATCGTATACGATTGTAGATGTTAAACATGGATTGATTAGAATCTAAAATAGTGGTACTGACACACTAAGCTAGAAAGAAAAGTACTTTTTTGTCTGATCAAATATACATCAACATGAAGAATGTTATAATAATCTTCTATGGTTCCAGTAGATTCATAATGTCAAATAGATTCACAAAATATAAGACCTAGAAAATTCAGATAAGTATACACACTGATTTTTTTTCAGACGATATTTATTTATTATTGGTTCTGAAGTTTTAATTATTAGAGCTGTATTTTCATTTAATCAACAGAAGTAAGTGATTATAATACGAATGAGAAGACAAATGCTCGAATGTAAATAGTATTGTTTTTTGAGCATATAATTCTACGGTTGGCATAGTTTACATAGTATTCTGTCTGAAGAAACCAAAAGATGCCAGCAAAAGCCATGATGACATAAAAAAGGGAATTTTATTGGCATCTTAATTATTCAGTTTTCTTCATCACAATCTATGAATAAACAAAGTTTCACCAGCCTACATATTTTACAGTCCATGTTACAAGACATTTTTGAAAACAAACAATGATTTTTTTTTTCAACAATTCTAATATGAACTTGAAACTTTGTTTTTCTTTCTTCAATATTTCAAAATAATTTAACTATCTGGTTTTTTTTATCAAGTGAAATGATTAAAATCAATATTCCGATTCAAATATCAAAAAAAAATAGTGTTAAAAAGGAAAGAATGAAACATGATCATTCTATCAATAGGCAACATACGAATGTCGTCAATCGATTTGTTTTTCTCACTTTCTTTCATAGGTGTATGATGACACGAATGGAAAAATAAAAGTACCCATATACAACAATATATTTCCCTTTTTCAAGATGTATAAATAATTTTTTGTAAAGGTTATTTTTAAACTAAACAATTTTATATATTTGTGTATACTTAAAAATACGATTAACTATGCTTTAGTACTGTTTCAGATTGAGATAAATATGTATCACTTCAAATGATCAAGGAGTATTAGTGATTCATCTAATGAAATAATAAATATTTTTAAAAATAAATTTTATCTATATTCTCCTATACACCTCGTCTTCGTCGTTTGACTTGTAGAGAAATAATAAAATCAATTAAGATTATCGACAATGTGAAATAGTATCTTTACCTAATTTGATTCATATCGTGATTAGAAACTTTCGTTTATTGTTTGATATATATTTGAAATATTCATTAAAAAAATATGTTCTCAATTAGAAAAGTTATATATCAGCACATATCATGATGAATCTTATCTTGATGCTTATCAATGAGAACAATTGATTGAACAATATATGCCATATTTATATAGATTTCAATTTAATCATCAAATATTTGTTTATGATGAATTCGTAATGTCTCCATATTATGAAGGTATCAATCAAATTCTTTCATCGTTTTGAATCAAACGTGAATGAAATTTTCAATTTCAAATTGATATAGAACAGAATTATTCTACTTTAATTACTTATTCTATTTATTCTTATAAGTAAATTAACAACAAATCTATAGTAATGAGTTTTCTTCTCGATAGCAAAAGAATTTTTTCATAAAAACAAAAGAAAAATGCTTCATAGGTCTTCTGGAAATTGAATATAGATCAATGAAGAAACGTCTTAGAAACAGTCGAGACATCTCATTTTTGCACTATCAAATAAAACCATTTCTACAAAAGCTTCAAATCAATTCCAGACAACTGGGTTCGGGAATCTTGGTTTTCCAAATATCCTCATCGAACAAGTTTTATTGGAGTTTTTAGATTCATCATCAATCCTTATTCCTGATACTCAAATGCTTTTTTTCAGATTCTTCCAAACTATTACCATCACGAAGAAAATTTAAAAATACATCTACTCTTAACTTTTATCCGCCACTAGAATGTTATAACAAAATTTATGTGCTTGTTTTTTTTTTATTGCTTAGGAAACAATAGAATGAATTGTCGGAATTTATAAAGATTGATGAACATTCTAATCTTATGCAGCAAACTTTATATTTTAATGATGAAAAGAATATGATGTCTTCTATTCAATTTACACAAAACATTTAACTTATTGTAATGGTTTCTTTTTATAATACTTCTCATGAATTATTTACTGATGATATTATTTTTCTTTTCACATTTATTCGAATTACACATCTTGTTGTTATATATAATCGAAAGTTCATCGGTACGTTAATCGATTTTATACGTTTATTACCTCATCTTGATTCATTAAGAGTTTAGTCTTTATCATTGATAAAATCTAGATGTTTATCTCTTGAAGAAGCAATTACTCTTCATTTAGTATCGAATAAAAATAAAATTACCAAAGTGAATATTCACTGAATGACTGAACTTGAACAAATTCAATTTCTTTTCTATCTTTGCTCATCTATAATATATCTTGAAATCGATTGTTGGGAAAATCTAAATCTCAAATTATTCATATGATTTATTTTGACGAAAAGATACCGTATATATGTGTCTTATGCTTATGTTTTTGCAGCTTAAATGATAAGAAGATCGAAGAATTGCAAGAAATTATGTCATAATTATACAATTAAAAGTATAGATAATAAAATTTATTTAGAATGGAAACAACAATAACTATATGTTATAAAGATTTGATTTATTTATATCTAATGTAATATTGTATGTTTTGTTTTTTATATTATACATCGGATATAAATTCAATTGAAAAATCTTCAAATAATTGAACACTTAAAAACAAACATTTAGATTTAAATAATTTTTTCATTCCAATGCATTCAATGAAATAACATTGAGATAAAATTAAACGATTATTCTTGCATTAAAACTTATACTTCAGAAGTTTTTTTTTTCACAGAAAAAAAAAATAGAATGATACTTTAATTTTTGTATAATTTTACATCGCAGTGTACTAATGAGATTTTGAATCTTTTTTTTTGTATCGGTTTAGTCTATTCTCCTAAATTGATTTTCTGTGCTTAAGAATGATTTTGTTCTTTTATTATGAATATATCGACTACTTTTCGTATCAATCTATTGTTATAGACTCTAATATAACAATATTGTAACAAGATTTTTGTTTCTAAGGTTCTCAACAGAAAATAGAAGAAAATGATTATGTTTGTGGCAGTTAACATCTTACTTATGCTTGATACAATCTATTGAATCTGCTATGCCAACAATTTTTTCCATCAGTTAACATCAATGCAAAAGGTAAATATGTACTTGTCGTTTGTTATGACTCACGCTTGAGTCATATCTCATTATCTATGACAATTGATAAATCAAGTTTCAATATTTTTTGTTGAATGAGAGTATGGATGGTGAATCATTACTAAAATATCTTCATGCATTAATTAGATCTTTCATAAACTTGTAATTAATACTATTATGACAATATGTGATTACATTGATTCGATCACAATGAAATTGATATGCGTGATAAGCTTTTATGAACTTTTTGAATATGTTGCAATAAAACAAGAAATTTTACTATTATGCGTTGATGTGAACAAGGCTCATATGTTATCAATGTTAGTTCAGCAGCTGGTTGTTCAGTTGTACAATATATGTCGGTTTATTCAATATTCAAACATGATCTAGATATATGACAATTCCATAGATGTATTTGAACTACAAAGTATGCAGAAATGGAGCAGTGAAAAACTTAGTACCAAAATAAAAGTAGATGTTCAATAGCTCAGCTCATGCGAAAAGTATTGTTTGCATCGCCCTAGCATTGATGAAAAGAGCTGATAACCAGGTTTTTGATTTGGGATTTAATATACATTTAACATACTCTCGAATTTTTTCGATTGTCTTCATCAGAAGATCGTTCCATGAGATTGATATGTCAGTATTACCAAGCCCAACTTTGTAAAAAATCATTGTATAGTCAATGAATATAATAATGATTTACATGGTATATGAGAAAAAATTCTCGTTGATGTAAGAGTGCGTTGAGTTGATGGTGATTTCAATAATTAATCAAAAGTCGAGGTAGTCAATATGTTCACGGCCTATAATGAAAATTTTGATAAAAACTCTAGAAATATTTCTAGATGCTGTTATAAATATTGTTTCTTATATTCCATCTCAATCTATTTGGTAATCGAACTTTGTTTATGGTTTACGATCAATGTTTCATCACTTGTTTGCAAAATTAGTTCTAAAAAACAACATTTTTTTTTCAATTTTCAACATGTAGGTATCGTTTTATTATGTCATTAGTAAATATTTGTTTTTAATTCTTTCTTTGGGTTGCTTTTAGTAGAATGAATAAATACAAGAAAGTATAAGATAGTATATTAAACTTCACACGAATAGATACAGTGTAAGATGTGATAATAGATGATCTAACGTCTATAATAAATACTCTTACTAGAAAGAAAAAGAAAGAAAAAAAAATGTAAACTCGATCGATTGCCTATATAAATACACATGTTTTTCGTTCTATAAATTTTATATTCTCCACTCGTCTATTGTTCCTATTAACAATAACATTCGATAGACGAAGAAAAAGGAAACAAACGAGTTATTCGTAATTCTTATTGCATGATTATCGTGTAAAACTGATCATGTATTTAATTATTATTTTAATAATTTTACTTTATGTGACCTATTATGTATATAAACATTTATTTCCTTCACCTAATATTAATCCAGATGGTAAATATGTTCTTATTACTGGTTGTGATACAGGTTTTGGTCATGCATTAGCTATTGAACTTGATAAACAAGGTTTTAATGTATTAGCTGGTGTTTATATTTCTAATAATATTATCATACTTAAAAATAAACTTTCATCAAATGCCAATGTTTTTCGCCTTGATATTACAAAAGAAGAAGATATTAATGCTGTATATGAATTAGTACAAAAGAAAACAAATAAACTTCATGCTCTTGTTAATAATGCTGGAATTGGAGAATCGGGCTATATTGATTGGATAACATTAGAACTAATACGTAAAACAATGGATGTAAATTTTTTTGGACATGTAGCAATGACAAAAAAATTTTTACCATTATTAATTAATAAATATGATTCACGTGTTATTAATATTTGTTCAGTAGCTGGTTTTCTAACCACACCAAATCTATCGGCTTATTCAGCTTCAAAATATGCTTTAGAAGCATTTTCTGATTGTCTTCGTCGAGAAATGATTTCATGGGGTTTGCATGTTAGTATTATTGAACCTGGATTTATGCGAACACCCATAATTGAAGTAAATCATATATCTTTTGAAGAATTTTGGTCAACATTATCAAAAGATGTGCAAACACGATGGGGTGAAGATTTTGTTAAAGAACAATTTAATAATCAAAGAAATAATGTATTTATTAAATATGCTGAAGATCCAATTAAAGTTGTATGTGCACTTCAACATGCTGTTATGAATACAAAACCTTATATTCGTTATCGACCAGGTTGGCAATCAAGTTTTATCTTTTTTCCACTTTCAATGCTACCTGCTTGGATTGTCGATTTGATTTTGATTAAATTCAACAAGTTAACTATTCTTCCTGCAAATGTTTACAAACAATTAAAAGACTAAAGTTTTTTTTTTTGTTATTTAATAAGAGAAAATTTCTCCACTGAAAATCAGAATAAAAAAAAACCAGACAAAAATGTTTGTCTAAGACAAGTAAACACAAAAGAAGTTATGATTGAGAATGATTGACAATAGGACACAAAAGAGTCAATAACTAATATAAATCATTATATAGTAGATTTCATATTTCTCTCCATGGATTATATTCCACATTCTCAATGTCAAAAGCAGTCTCAAAATTAAAAAAAACTTTATCTGATAAACTCGACGATTAAGTCAACTGGCTTGTCATGACACTTGATATTAGTCCGTTCGTAGAATATTTAAACAGAATTTCAACCAGTGCTAGATTTCAAACAGCAAAAGAGGATTTGTTGTTTTTCTATGAATATTATGTATTTTAATTTCTTTTCTGATATTCCGAATAATGTCTAATACTACGATAATCGTCCTCTCTCATAATGCTGCATGCAACAAAATGTTCCCGACGAATCGTCATACTACTGATTGTCCAGTTCAACGAAAGATAGAATTTAATCTGTTAATACACTGTACATAAATATCCAAGTGATTCGAAGTGTGGATGTGGGTGTGGATCTTCTTCTTGTCCTATACTCCTATTCACAGTCACATCCAATTTACTACATATTGGTGTATACATGTATTACAGAGGGTAAGAAAAATAGGTCAACAAAGAAAAAGGAAAAATCGTTAGCATACAAGAGAAAGAAAGGTTCTTTAGTGAATTATGAGTCGAAATTTTCTTGGAAAATTGAATTTTCACAAGAGTCTTCAAGACTTATTAATAATTCTAGTTATTAAGGTAGAATCTCTACACTGTATTATTGTAAATTTTCTATTTCCTAAAAAAAGCAAAAAAACCTGGATGACGAAAAGATTTAAAGCAGTCCTCTCTAGTGTTGACAATATATGTGACGACAAGAGATATCTGTTTTTCATTCATATTGAATTGGAGATCGAAATTTGAATTTCTCAACTTAAACTAGATCAAATATACAGAAATCTTGTAGTAGGGCGTATATAATCGGAGGATATTGTTCCCATGTATGAGAACCGATTTATCATTCACTAACGTTGAAGATTGATTTTAAATGCCAAATGCCTGCATCATCTAAACAAAGTTGATTCCATCACAAACGACAACTGTAAATAAATCTCTGTTGTTTAAATACAGCTGCAATGCCCAATGATGATATTAGTGGCTATTCGACGTACTATTTTAATGACTTTCTATGCCTGTTGTCATTCAATATATGCATTTTACATGACGATAAAGATAACCATGGATACAAATATTTATATGCTAGTGATTCAAACACCTGTCGTAAATTGATATTTCTATCAATCCATTGATACCATGCATTTCGATCACCATTGGCATTA